>JAEANM010009214.1:0-16502 GCA_017656035.1 Myanophis thanlyinensis
GAATTCCTGAGCCAGCCATGCTGGCTCAGGAATTCTGGGAGTTGAAGTCCACGAGTCATGAAAGAGCCATAATGGCCCATCTCTGCGCTAAGTGATCTGGGATGGGCCTCAACATCCAGCCATACAATCACTATATATCCCTGCTGTCTATAGGTAAAAGTAACTTTGACAGTAATTTCCACATATAGATAATCCAGACAAGCTCACCCAGATGCCCCTGTATCTTTGACATCCTAGGCATTTAGAAAATGTACTGTGGACACCAGTGTGAAAAAGTACAGAACTGGTAATACATAACTTTATTGATCACATTCCACTGAGGCTAGAAAATGTCATGAACCAATTTCTAAGGATCAACATATTCTGTTCAACTGAAGTTACTTTTAATCAAAGGGCACTGAGGTTTTCTTGTATCGCACCCAAGGGTAAAATACTATCTTCCTATGGTAGCAGCTTTTAAAGGATTGCAAGGAGAGTAAATATTTCCAGGTTGGATAAAGCCAACCAAGGGCATTTAACACATCCAGGATCATCTATAATCTACCCCTTTGCAAAGAACTTACAGCTGGCAACTTTATAAAGGGCAGCACTTGCTTAAGAGCATGTATGTTTATTGGCCAACTTAGTAGAACCATACATCAGTTCCCTCCAGCACTGGAGGGAGCAACGGGGAAGATCCTGGGAGAGATTGGGGAGGGGAAGCAATGGGAAATTGCTCATACTAATTCTGATTTATTGATGGCAAAACAAATTCATTAAGGGGTGATGGTGAAAGAGCTTACCTCTTAGAAAGCTAGCCAAGGTGTGGAGCTTTTAAAGGCCTACTCTGTTAAAGAAAAGTGAAAGAAAATTGGCATGAAAGTGAATCAGCCATTCATCCTGAAATTGTGTGTCTCTCTGCCCTTCCCATCCTTTGCATTTTAAGATCATAGCTACTGGGTTCGGGGCCAAACACAAATTCACAACCCTGCTGCAATGATAAAGTTCTATTTCCCTCCTTAGGCGATAAGATTTCAAGCAACTGGTAGGATTCTGGTTATTTCAGATCAACAGGAATGCTAACTTCTGAGAAAGAGAGATTTACATTTTACTCTATATCACCACAGGCTTTGATTATATCTTACTCTGCCTAGTATCAACCTGAAGGCTGTTTATGCTTCAGCTGTGTGCCTATGTTTGGCTGACACATGGGCTCGGCATGATACTCACAGGTCAATTAGACCTCATGTGTGTACAACAGATGCTCAGCTAAAGTGCATGGTCTGTAGTACTAAACTTTGCAACTGATTAGCATGCTGGTATTTGTTGATATCAGAAACCGAGCTGATGCCTAGTAGTGATGAAGGGTAAAGTCCTACTTAAATGCTAACCTGGTCTGAATTAGAAATATAAAATAATGTTCTATAAGAAAAAAATATATGCATTTATGATTGTAAGCTGCCCAGGGTTACAATGAGGAAAAATGGGTGGCCTATAATTTCATAAGCAAAATTTTGCCTCCCATTTCATTTGGTGACAGGAAAAAAATATGTTTCAATGTTATTTCACAGGAGAAAAACTTATCTATAAGTTCTCAGGGCAAAGCATGAGGTTCTTACATTTATTTAATACTGAAATGGTCACTGCTATTCAGGATTGGTGGTAGTGCCCAATTTTTCATTGTTCCATCATTTCTACCAGCAGTTTTCAGCCTTCCTGACTTTCCACCCTTCCATTCACTTGCAACATAAGGAAGATCCTTCCTGGGCAGTTTCTTTAAATCAGAAAGCAGTAGCAGTTAGGGAGATTTCCAAATAATGGAAAGAAGACATAGGTAATCCTCAACTTACAATAGTTTATTTTGTGACGTTCAAAGTTTCAATGGTACTGGCAAAAGGCAAAACTAACTAAACACATTTCTTACTTAGCAACATAAATTCTGGGCTCAATTGAGGTTATAAGTCAAAAACTACCTGTAACAGAAAGCTGAATTTCTCCTAAAACATTTACAGTAAATTCAAAAATGCTACCTAAGAAATACAAAATTAATTTTCAAGTACACTACAAATAAAGTGGAAAAGCAGAAAATGCTTTAGATGGGGAGGAAATCATTAAGCAGGCTTTGGCACAGCATTATATGAAACTTAAAACTTGTTTCTGAAGTACTGTTGACATGAGAAACATTGTCAATTCCATCTTGGTCTTATTATATTCTGCGGAACCCAACGATATCAGCTTTGTTATTATAGGGCTATTCTGCCTCAACCAACCTTAATCCTACAATCCTTTGTGCTCTTAATAACAACCTGTTCTGGTTTTAGAACTTGAAAATCCATTGTGCAAGAGCATGTAAGCATTAGAAGATACATGCTGTACACAGGTGGCTGTAATTTGCAGGATCAGATATGCTATGTTTTAACATTATCAACCCATAGTAATATATAGGAAGGCAGAGTACTTGGCAGAATTCTTCAACTAATCCATTCTGCATAGATACAGTGCATTTTTCTCATGACTATCTGTGGAGACTCTTCATATATTTGTTCTACAGCTGCATATAGTCACTCCAATTAACCTAGAGAGAAGATTAAAGTGGGAAGGGGGGATTATTCAAGGTCACATAGTAATAACTTCAAAATTAGCACAGATTTTAATCTGGGGTTTTCTAATCTTATACTAACTTTCTGACCATAATACCAAATTGGTACATGATTATGTTAACTCAGTGGAAGTTTATATTGTGCCCATAAAGCCATAGTCCTGTCATTCATAATTGCTCTTCCAATCAAGTATCTCCCAGATGTTTTGAAACAAATTTCCATTATTACTGGCAATGGTAGCTAGAGTTTAATGAGAAATACCAAACATACACAATTGGATGTTTGTCGTTACCTATAACTACCATTTAAAAGAGTGTTCACTTTTTATCCTGTGTATTCACCTTTCCAACAATCCATTTTTGAGAATACCAATATTATAGTCATATTTTCACTTATTTTCTTCTAGAAATAGTAGAACAGTGAATATTCTTACTGTAGATAGTATCTTGCTAAATAGAAGAACAGTGAATATTCTTACTGAAGATAGCATAAACTTCTCCAGTGGAAGTTTATACTGTCTTCAGTAAGAATATTCAGTGTTCTAGAATCCTAGAATTCTTTGGCATAAGGCCCTAGTTTGGGATTGCTGGGGCAGCTCTTGGTGGGAGACAGATGTTACAGCTAATGTCATAATCACTCTATCCTCTCTCTTCCTGGAATCTAGAAACTATCAGAAAGGTGGGAATTAATGATCTCTAAGAAAAGTGTCATTTCATGAAGCTGCCACAGCCAATATATGAAGATAAATCTACATATTTTAGTCACTTAACAACTGCCCTGTTTAGCAATGGAAAATTTGGACTCCAGTGTAGTTACAAGTCAAGGACTACCTGTATTAGTGCAAGCCATCATTTGATTATCTTTCTATCCAAACTAGGATTAGGAAAATGGAAGCCTTCTAGATCAGGGGTGTCAAACTCGCAGCCCACAGGCCGGATGCATCACATGCTGACCCCCACCCCACCCCCATTTTAGCAATATGTCATGTGATGTGTTGTTGCAAGTTTGACACCCCTGTTCTAGATGTTGTAGTCCTGACAGCACTAGCAGTGATCAGGTACCCTTGACCAAAACAACTGGAAGCTATATGGTTTGGAGCATGTTTTCTATTTGCTTCACATTGGAAGGAATGGGTTAATGGGGATGATCACTCCATCTATGACCTGGATTCCAGATTTTTTTTTTTCTTTCTATTATACACAGTATTTTAAAAGCAAAATGTCTGTGGAGATTTTCAGTCATTCGGCTCATGGTTGTTCAAAAGGCAACTGGACTTCCTTGCTTTCTTTCCTCGAAAACATTTCGCCTCTTTGGAAGTCCAGTTGCCTTTTGAACAGCACCTTTGGAATTAAAAACAGAAA
Source organism: Myanophis thanlyinensis (assembly GCA_017656035.1). Classification (NCBI taxonomy): domain Eukaryota; kingdom Metazoa; phylum Chordata; class Lepidosauria; order Squamata; family Homalopsidae; genus Myanophis; species Myanophis thanlyinensis. The sequence continues at coordinate 3,941 of JAEANM010009214.1, forward strand.
TATATTAAGTCTTCTGGGAGAGATATCGTGGTTAAAACTCTGGTGCCAGAAAGTGGCTTTCCCCATCGCTTTCTTCTCTCCCAGTTCCCCTCACCCTCCTCTTCCCCAATTATATTCCATTCTAGTTCATCACCAAGAGAGTGGTCTTTAAACACCTGCTTAAATTCACCTCCCTCCCCCCCAAAAGCATTCTTAATCACTTGCATAACTTTGATCAAGTGATTAAATGTCACTGGGAGCCAGTGGGACTTAAGCAGGTGCTCCTAATGTTTTGAATGGCTTTAGATAGGATTTCTTCTTTCCACCTATGGGTGTTAAAAGTACTTTTCCGGAGCCGAAGGCAAGGAAGTTACTTGTGGATTTGAGAGAATTGCTTTGTACTCATTTCAGAAGAAAGCCATCCTCATTTCACTTCTCTGGAGTTTCTCCTTCCCTCCCATCTTTTGCCTCCTTCAAACTTCACATTCTGACTTGCTCTAGGAAAATCCTGCCTGCCTATTAGAGAACATCACTGACTTCCAGGAAAAAGTAACCTTAATACAAGATTGCATTCCACCATCCCTGTGGATCATTTAGTATATTAGGTGGCAGCATATGTGGGCCTGCCACTGAGCACACACCTAGCAGACAGCTGCAGTCATTACTAACTCCATGGCAAGGATGTCTGCACAATATCCAAGCTATTTGTACTTTCTACTTTACATTGTTGCCAGCCACCCAAAGTTGCTTAAGATGGGTAGCCATATAAATCTTTTAAATAAATATTATAAGGCTCTACACTCTGCATAATTTGACACTATGTGTGAATTGGTCTGGCACATTTCACTGTTTACCTTCAGATTTAGGTAAATCTTTTCTGCTTGTAATTTCTGACTACTTGTTTGAATCCCACCCTGAAGCAACAGAAGATAAATTGTGTACATCATCAAATATTTGAAAGGCTGTGATATCAGCGGCAGAGGAAGTTTGCTTTCTGTTGTTCCCAGAGTTTGTTTGTTTTTTTGTGCTTTTGAATCAGTGTTGACTCCTGGCAACTGCCTGCAGTTTTCTCAGCAATGTGTTTTAGAAGAGGTTTTGCCATTACTGGTTCCTAGGGTTGCAAGAGGGTGACTGGCCAAGGTCGCCCAGCTGGCTTTGTGCCTAAAGTGGAACTAGAACTCATAGTCTCCCAGTTTCTAGCCTGGTGGCTTAATCTCTACATCAAATTGGCTCTCGGGTTTTCTCTCATGTCACCAAATTTCACCTATGATTTTATTTACCCAAATACCACATATCTCCTCTCAATAGGAATATTCCTTCATTATTCATAGCAAATATATAAGCTGTAATATGCACATCTTCAGTTAATTTTGCAGTGATCTGGTAATACAATAAATTAGAGATAGGTTTGTCCTGCTAATTTTTTTTTTTTTTACAGACCTGCTAACGTAGCTGGAATTTCTTTGTGACAAAAATGATTCACATTAAAACTGTATGTGGTTTCCATCATCACATAGAGTTGGTTTGTAACTTCTAATGTTCTTACTCCACATCGCTGAATTGAATTCCTACTTTCTACCAACTAGTTATTTCATGTAGTTCCAAGTTCAGAACAGTTGGAATGGGTTAAAAAAAAAACCCTAATACAATAATTTCTAGAAATTATAATTCCTGGACATAGAATTTCAATTTTTAAAAATACTGTAATATTAGAAATTTAGAAATATTATAATACAAATAAATACTGTACTAGGTTTTTTTCCCAGTTACCGTATTTTTCAGTGTATAAGACGCACTTTCCCCCCTCCCATAAAAGTGGGTGAAAATTGTGGTGTGTCTTATACACTGAATACAATCATTTTGGCTTCCAGAGCCCCCAGCCGCGCATCCCATTTTCATCAAAAAGAGACTGTTTGGCCTCCCAAACCCCCACATGTCTTGTATTACCTCTCCCCAGCCCCCAGAGGCATTTTGCAGGCCCGTTTTTCACCCATTTTTTTTGCCAAAAACAAGCTGCATGGAGGCTTATGAGTGGGGGGGGGGGGTTGGGAGACCAAAAAACGGGTGGGAAACGGATGAAAAATGGGCCATTTTTAGCCTCCCAACTCCCCCCCCTGGTGCATCTTGTATTTTCTCTCCCCAGCCCCCAGAGACATTTTGCAGGCCTCCAGAAGCCTCCATGCATCTCGTTTTCGCCACAGAATGACAAGACATGCAGAGGCCAAAAACTTTTTTTTCTTGTTTTCCTCTTCCAAAATCTAGGTGCGTCTTATACTCCACTGTGTCTTATAATCCGAAAAATACAATAAGCATCAGATCTCCCAAGTACACTGAAGTCTGAGTAAGCGTGTTTAGGATCACTGTATAAATGGTTCAATATGACCTTTGTTTCTATCAGCCTCAAGTTATTGCAGCAATTACAAGGTGCAGAACTGGCATATAAATCAGTTTCAAAATCTACTATCTCAGGGGTTGTTCTCTTAGACCCATATTAACCACCTCCATATTTTTAGATTCAGGGAGTTGAGGTAGTGTATTTTAAACATACCATAGCAAGGTTAACATATAAACTGAGGATTTCTTCAGTCATAATAATTTTAGCTGATGTAATGTATTGTGGTTTTGCATTTTTGTTAGGTATTTTTTTTCTCTTTTGTAAGCCATTCAGAGTTCCCTTGTTGAGTTGGGCAGCTATATAAATGTAGGAAATCAATATTTTAGTCTCGTATCTACACCAGCTTGGAGACTAATGAGTTTGATCAAGATTAGGAGATTTCTGCTTGGCTTGGAAGGAATAGGATGAGTATTCTTATATTTTCCTGCCTTGTTGTTTCTGCCAAGGAGCCACCAAAGTTCCTTCCAGAGATGATACAATCAGCTACAAAGACAATTGGTGAAGATCTCTGCTCCTTTTTAGTTAGATGCACTTGCTGGTTCTTGGTGACATCTGTGAACAGGAAGCATTTTTTCATTCATACAATATTCCATCTGGCTCCAGCCCACTAGCTCATGTTTTTCTATTAAATTATTTATTGAAAAGATTTATATGGCATGTTTGAAGGCAAACTCTTACATGATTTACCATGCCTTCTTCTGGGGTGTTTTTTTGGCTTCCCAGTCTAATTTATAACCCTAGCCTTTCCTGGTGGTATCCCATGGAAATATTATCCAGATCCAACCTAGCTTAGCTTAATCAAGATTAGCCAAAAGCAGACAGTTACTGCCAACTCTATTATAAAGATATTAGGGGTGATACATTTATTATCAACAGCAAAGAGGTGACTTGCCAATTCTTTCTTCCATGATAGACTAAGGTAAATAAATACATATCTGGACCCTACTTCAAGCTGTCTAGCAATGGAGTTAGTAGGAATCAGGTCAGAGTCTATAAGAGATAGTTGCTAAGCTATCCCCTCTATCTTTCATATTGGCTCATGTAATTATTCCAACAGCTAGGTACATATATAATATACATACATACATACATACATACATGCATACACTGCCTTCAGAGTGTTGGAAAGTTAGAATGAGTGAAAGTAATCCTTCAAGTGATCTAGATTCCAAATATTTAAAACTTTTATAGTCCAATCCCGTTACTTTCATTTTGATCTGGAAATGTATTAGCAACCAACACAGTTGGTTAAGTGGTGGAATTCATTATTTTTTTTTACTATCGGTTCTGTGGGCGTGGCTTGGTGGAGGTGGCTGTGACTGGTGGGCAGTTTCTGTAAGCAAGGCAATAAAGATTAAGCTAGAAACAACACCAGAATGTTTTTTTTCCTGCCTTCCTTACAGGATTAACCCTGTAAAGTGGAAAAAAAACAAAAGGAGATTTCTTCTAACAACCGGTTCTCCAAACTGCTTAGAAAATTTGCTACTGGTTCTAGCAAACCTGCTAGAACCTGCTGAATTTCACCTCTGAGTTGGTTTGAACTATCTGACAGTCCAACATCCTCTATGACTTCATACATACAATCATTTATTGATTACTGAAATAACCAATATTTGTGGTTCATGCAATACAGTGAATCATACATAAACTAAATGGGTTAGCTCCACCCAAATGCTAAGCCACAAAAGAACTAATGTCTGATGATAATGTAGTTAGGTGTAACAGCTCAATCAAATAAGGAAGCACACCTCATCACTAATGCTATTTGAATATCCCATTTTGGACCGAGTTGAGAAGTCCCTGACTGCATACAAGTAGTCCTCAGCTTACAACCATTCATTTAGTGACCATTCAAACTTAGAATGGCACTGAAAACAGTGACATATTACTGTTTTTCATACTTAAGATCATTGTAGCACCCCATGGTTACGTGAGTGAAATTCAAGCAGTTGGCAACTTAACTCATAATTTATGACGGTTGCACTGTCCCGGAGTCATATGATCACCTGTTGCAACCTTCTGATGAGCAAAGTCAATAGGGAAGCCAGATTAATTTTACAACCATGTTACTAACTTAACAACTGCAGTGATTCAGTTAAAAACTGTGGCAAGAAAGGTAATAAAATGGGGAAAATTCACCTAATATCTCGATTAGTTAACAGAAATTTTGGGCTCAATTGTGGTCATATATCGAGGACTACTATACATGGCATTTTAAGCTAAGTGCAACTATTTCATCCAAAGTGGTTGATTTCCCTGCTCTTGGTACCTATTTGTTATATAGATTAGATTTCAGCATGCTTTCCCTTACCCAACCCCTGCTTCAGATCGCCAGTACAAAAGTCCCACAGCCTCCCTTGATAAGCCCACAGAGGTATAAGTTAGGCCTGGAAATCATCAGTATGTGAAAATAAATCTACAGATGATTTATCTAGTTGTTCCATGTAGGCATTAAAAACCTTAGGAGATAACTTTGTGACATCCATTAATTTATTAGCCCGAGTAGAGTTCTAATCCCTAAGCACCACTTGTGAGATCAGTTCTCTAGAAAGGAATGAAATTGTAATAACATCCAAGCTGGACAGTTGATTCAGAAAAAGGGTGATGACATCAAAAGGTCTTTTGAAAATCTAAAAGAACTGATAAGAGTTCTATTTCTCCCTGTTCAACATTTTATCCACCAATGGAACCAAAACTGTTTTTTATCCTCAAACCAAATATGACACCAGATTGGACTGTATCCAAATAACATCATCATCACATCATCATAAGTGTTTCCTGAAGAGTTCCAAATGAGATTCCCAGTTACTTATACCAAATTGTATGAATCCCATAAGATCAAAGATGCTTAATCTTTCAAACATGAAAATATAACAGATACCACTGGCACAACCTAATAAAACAATTCAGTCATTTGGTCCACAGACCTAAACCTTTTCATATCATTCAAGACAAAAGCAAGACAAGTGATTTTTGATATAAGTGGTGATCCAAACTTTTATGGAATATGGGAACCCGTCCCTTATCCAGTGTTGTCATCATGCTTACAATGTTTTAAATTTCCTTGCCTTACTTAACTTCTGGAAATTGAAACTAAACTTTCCACATTATATGTTCAACCATCACACTAAAGTACTATCCCTTTTCTTGACTTGTGAATAATAACTACTGGTATAAGCTACTGAAAAAGTTTGTCCTATCTTAAAAATCAGGTGAATTGATGTGATCCATTCTGTTATGGGAATTCAGTGGTCCATTCTGTTTATGTGAACAATTTGTACAGCACATTAAACTCTGATGCTGTTTTCAGAGTACTAGATCCCAAACTGCGGCTACGGAAAACAGACTCAAACGTTTGTAGCTCTGTCAGAAGATAATATCCAGAAGCAGATTCTGTGCTTCAGCCAAAAAAAGGACAAAAGAATTACAAAGACTTGTTAAAATGATTAGGGGGCTTAGTTTTAGTACTCCATTAATTTAAGTTATCATGATAATCATTTGCAGAAGAGAAAATGGATATTTTCCCAACTCTCTCGTCCAAAATAAGCAGTGTAACATACTAAAGCATATTTCATATTTATCTAGTGTTTCAGACTTGTAAGTGTGAAAGCTCTTCACAAATATATTCCCAGTAACAAAGTTGTATAAAGCTGCTTGCTCATCTTATTCACAAGCTGTATTCAGTAGTGCGGTTTGGGAAATGTAATACCAAACTTAAAGAACCCTCTTCCCTGATGCCAGAAATTCAGGACTGTGGGTGGTTAAGAAATTGTCTCTGCAGTCATTCACTGTCACTACAGGAAAAGCCACACATTTTCATCTGCATAACTTTTGTATACTTGCCGCTTCCTGACACCTGATAAGCCCAAGTCCCCACTCATGCAACATTTGCATCATATCTCAGATTATTGTTACAGTCTACTGGGAGGTCTCCTCTTTTCTATTCTTGCTTGTTTTGCTGACCTGGGTTTAAGATTCTGCAGTCCAGGGTGCTCTGAATCTTCCCTTTTTCACTCCCATTTCTACATGCCACTATTGCTTCCATCTTATAGCACTAAAAAAAAATTCTTAATTTTGGACAGTGTGGAACTAACTGTTCCTTAAACATCCTCATTATTGTTTGTAAATGCCCTCCTTGGCATCTTGTTGCTACTTCAACATCAAATTCAAACTTAGTACCTTACAAGAGTTTGTTCCATTGCTTTAGAGTCAGCTGCCCTTACCCTTCAGATGACACACAATTTGTTTTGTCTGTAAATATGTATGTAAATCTACTTTTGTTTGGTTCTGAGAAATAAGGAAGAAATTGAGACTGGTGGGTTCTGGACTAGTCTTAGTAACAGTCTGCCCTGGTCTTAGGTTAGATATTGTTCAATTTTACTTATTTACCAGTAGTTATATGCTATATATAGTTAATAGATTTTATATGGTCTTTTTTATTTAACAGAAGCTTTAACAGATTAACAGAAGAGACTGGTTGGTTTTCTAGTCCAACCTCCCCCACCCACCCAAAGCAGGAGACCCTACACCATTTCTGACAGATGGCTATCCAGTCTCTTCTTGAAAACCTCCAGTGATTAAGCTCCCACAACTTCTGAAGGCAAGCTGTTCCATTGGTTGATTGTTCTCACTGTCAGAAAATTTCTCCTTATTTCTAGGTTGAATTTCTCCTTGATCAGTTTCTATCCATTATTCTTTGTCTGGCCTTCAGGTGCCTTGGCAAATAGCTTGACCCCCTCCTCTCTGTGGCAGCCCCTCAAATATTGGAACACTGCTATTATGTCTCTCCTGGTCCTTTTCTTCACTAGGCTAGCCGTGCCTAGTACTTGCAACCATTCATCATATGTTTTAGCCTCCAGTCTCCTAATCATCTTGCTTGCCCTTCTTTGCACTTTTTCTAGAGTCTTGGCATCTTTTTTTATAGTGTGGTGACCAAAACTGGATGCACTACTTTATTGTAAATACCTGCTTGGTATTGTGCTCTATTTCTTTAGAACCTGGCTTTCTAGTTTTGTAATACATTTATTTTCATATTAAATTGATATTCCATTATTACTGTCCTATGCTTACTTTTTACAAGTGCAATGTTTGAATTCATAATTACTATTGTTGTTGTTTCAACATGTAGTAAACCAGTTCTAATATATATGAAAAAGTTTCTGATGAATTGAGTCTGAACTTCTGCCTCAGGGTCCTGCCTTGAAGGTACCACTGGATACAATTTAGGGTGTTTGAAATTAGAGCAACAAGGGGTTTTCTAGAAAGTCCCCAAGGGAGGTGAAATATTCCATGAGGCTTCTTGGTTCATAACTCGAAGCACAATCCTACATACTTTGGGAAAAATAAGTTTCATTGCGTTCAATATTATTGGGAAAGATTGTGTTTGATTGCAGTCTATGCAATATTGTATTAGGAAAAGATGCAGCCATTAATTTAGTGACCATTTGAAGTTACAATGGCATTGAAAAAACTGACAAACCACTAGTCTTTGCACTAATGACCATGCCATCTTCCTCACAGACGCATGATCAAAGTTTGAGAGCTTGGCAACTGGAATATGTTTATGACAGTTGCAGTGTCCCAGGGTTATGTGATTGCCATCTGCAATCTTCCCAGCTGACTTCCAACAAAGCAAAGTCAATGGGGGAAGCTGGATTGGTGTAAGTGACTAAAATGAATCACTTAACAACCATAGCAAAAAAAAAAAAAAGTGGTAACATTGGGTGTGATTCACTTAACAGCTGCTTTGCTTAGCAATAGAAACTATGATCCTAATACAGTCCTAATTCATACTTACACACTCAAATGTATAAGCAGCCAAACAGTATATTTGAATGGCATTTTCAGCTCTGTAATTAGACAGTTGAATATTTTTTTATAATAAAGTTTGGGCACTTTATGAAACTACTCAATATTTTGTCATATACTTTTTTTTTTTGTTTCTAGCCCTTGTCTCAGAAATACAGTATACAAGACTATACTCTCAAAACTGCATGTAACACCACTTCAGTACTTCAGTATGGTGTCTGAAGTGCTTCGAATATTTTGGATTATGAAATCCCAGAGTGCCTGGCCATCATCCATGCTGACTAGAACATACAGTATAGATTTCTAGTCCAAACATTTGGATGATACTAAATTGCTTGTCTCTGTACTATATACAAATACAGACAAATCCAAACAATTTTCCTCCACCGGTTTGGTAAGAATGGATGATCAGAGTTGTATTCAACATATAATATGCAGTGGGGGGAGAAAACTGACTAAAGCTGTTCTAACTTTGATAAGTCAACTTGTCCAGTGAGTGACAATGAGTTTGTTTTCATCGATCGTATACCTAAAACAGGCTTTTCTGACCTAGTACAGTCCAGATCGCTAGAATTAAAATTCCCTTAATGTTTAATCTGCATGAAAAATAGCTATGGGGATTTTGGAAATTGTATTCCTAATGTTGTATTCACCCTGGAAGTTGTATTCACCCTTCCAAAAAAAGTGTGTATAGTCAAGGCTATGGTTTTTCCCAGTTGCAATGTATGGCTGTGAAAGTTGGACCATAAAGAAGGCTGAGCACCGAAGAATTGAGGCCTTTGAACTATGGTGCTGAAGATGACTCCTGCGAGTCCCTTGGACTGCAAGGCAAACAAACAAGTCAGTCCTAGAGGAGATCAACCCTGACTGCTCTTTAGAAGGCCAGATCCTGAAGACGAAACTCAAATACTTTGGCCACCTAATGAGAAGGAAGGACTCACTGGAGAAGAGGAGCCTAATGCTGGGAACGATTGAGGGAAAAAGAAGAAGGGGACGACAGAGAATGAAGTGGCTGGATGGAGTTGCTGAAGCAATTGGCATGAGCTTAAATGGACTCCGGGAGATGGTAGAGGACAGGAAGTCATGGAGGAACATTGTCCATGGTACATTGTCCAATGGGTCAGACACGACTTCCTAACTAACAACAACAACATTCCTAATGTATCTAGAGGACACTAAATTGGAGAAAGATGGCCTTAAGGATACAGGAAGGACTAATGTTCTGCAAATTCCACATCCTCTGGAGGTTTGATCAAAAACTACAGTTTCAGTGAACTTTGAGAAAACCAGGCCCCAATGTCTGCTCTTTCGCATCCTGTTTTTAACAGGAAAGTTCAAACAATTGCATGCTCTCGTTTCTGAGACCAGCCTTCCCCAGACCAGAGATCTTGTCCAACCAGGTTCCTCATTCAGTTTTCATTCAGAATTCCTCTCTGTACAATTTAGCAAGGAGAAGAAAGAGGTGCAAGGACCGCTGTCTTCTCTTGCAAACCATCCAGTATGAGGAAAAGGTGGGTATGGCTACACTATCAGATCATAGGTGGCAATGCTTCTGTTTGTGCAAACTGGGTGTGTACTCACAGCCCTCTGCTAGCTGGTAGGTGGTGGTTCACAGGAAAAATGAGAGCAAGAAGGTAGAAAACTAAAAATGGATCCTTGTGATCCTGATTTGAGGAGCATTCATATCTCTTTGACAGTAAATGCTGTCATATATAAAACGAAGCCTGCAAACAGTACACAAATCAATGTTACACTCTATGAAACAAAGAGCAGAAAACATCTTGTCAGTTCCACACAGGCTTCCTTAGGAACTACTATTCATCTGAATTGGAACAGCTTGGTTGACCCTCACCTAAACCACACTATAGCGCAACCCATGACTGTATTCCACACGCCACACCCTTGACCCTGCCCTAGACTCACAGAAGCACAAAGAAGCCAGCTATGCAAATGTTATGCCAAAATCAGAACCTTTCTCCAGTCTGTCACAGATTTTTTTTTCAAAAAAAAAAAAAAAGGAATGCATCCAATTCTGAGCTATAAGTTATTTCTGGCATTTCTAGCCATTGTTTGCCTGCCGTATGGGACAGGCTAATTGTCCTTTTAAAAGAATCTAGACAATAGAGATCATTCCAATCTAGAGAGCAGAAGATTGCAACAGGGTCCCTGTCTGGTATCTCTCTCTATCTTAGGATCTTTAATTTAATGCTTGCTCTCTTGCTGCTGTCTTCAGGAAGGTCATGCTCTTTTGAAGTATCCTGCTCTACTGACACCGGCTCCTTGTACAAGTTAATACATGGCTTCATGCTTATGTAAACAAAAGGATGCAAACAGGCCTCTGTTTGACAGACTGTCAGTCCTCCGTTTGAAGGCATTTTCAGTTTGGCAGGCTGGGTTTCCACGTCTACTTTAAACATAAGGAAAGGGAAGGAGGGGCTATCAAGGACAATAGAATGAGCAACCACATAAGTCCCTGAGTCGCCATGTTTTCAAGTTTGTAAATATACTTTTAAATTAACTTACTGTACGTACAATTTATGGAAATCTATAACTCCTTAAAAATTGAAATGGTGGGGCAGACTGCGCAGGTGTTCACTTCAGAGTTTAGATTTGAGGGAATTCCACCCAAATCTCCCAATTATACTGACTTTCTGAACTAAATCACAATATCTGTTTGAATACAGTATCAGATACTTCCCAACTGATTTCAACGATTCACACTTTCGTACACATGCAGAAACTCGGTTTTCTTCCCTCATAAATCTATTTAGAATTTAGAAACCTGACTCAGATAAACCAGTCTGACTATTTGCTTTGGACATCCGAACTGAATGACATCAATTTTCTAAATCAATCAATGTTTGAATTTTACCAATGTACACTCTTTACTAGTAAGTAATGAAAGTGTTTCCCTCTTAGGGCTCAAAATAAACTCACTCCAGGCAAAAACTAAACAAAGTACTGTATTTCTTATTACAGGTATTTGCATCATTGTCAGACCTCTCCTTGTTAACATAATGCTTCAGCATTGCATTTGCTGCCACCAAAGCCACTCAAAATTGCTAGAAATGGGTCGGCAGTGAAAATAAACACAATGAATGTTAGAAGCACACAGATAACGATTTCTACATGCAACCACCAGCACAGCAGCCAATCTTCCACAAGTGGTGAGTAAACAAATGAACAAACTTCTGGTATGATAAACACAAGTGATACATGAAGTATCTCATCTCCATGCTACAGCCACTCCTTAGAATCCTCACCTCTGAAAAATACAGAGGCAATTACAAAGCAGCCCCTGAAGAATAAGCCATCTTACTTGCCGGGCAGCTATATGATGCTTTATGTTTGTATCTGAACCCCACCAAGAAATCCTCCCACCCTTGCATACACAAACTGTTAAACTAATACAAGCAGTCCTTGATTTACAAAAGTTCATTTAGTGACTATTGAAAGTTACGACACAAAAAAAAGTGACATGAACATTTTTCAGAGTTATGACTTTTGCAGCATCCCCATGATCATGTGATCAAAATTCAAATGCTGAGCAACTGGTTCGTGCTTGAGTTATGTGATCACCCTTTGCGACCTTCTGACAATTAAAGTCAATGGGGAATCCAGATTCATTTAACAACCATGTGACTAACTTAACAAATGCAACGATTCACTTAACAACTGTGGCAAAATGGGACAAAATCATAAAATGGGACAAACTTACTTAACAAGTCTTTCACTTAGCCACATAAATTTTGGGCTCAATTGCAGTTGTAACTCAAGGACACAACGCTATTAGGCAACCTGTGCACTTGAACTATAGTTCATTCTCACGCATCATCCTAGTGGCTGAATTGTGTAAACTACAGCTTCTGTAATTATTTCTGAGTGATTCATGGAAAATATGCTGGGAGATTGGAAAGAATTCAAGACATACCGTAGCAGCACAATAAGCTGTTCCAAGCAAAGCTGTCTTTTGCAATTGGCCAATGGTGATTTTGTCGATGACAATGGTGTTCAAGTGGTAATGGTTGGTCGCACAGTTTGCCTACCTATTGAATCCTTCCCAAGCACCTGAGATAGGCTGATGTTATTTAATAACATTCCATTTATTATCACAGGATGTAAGCTGTTTCAAGTAAAACTGCCTTTTATAATTGTCTATGGTGATTTTGTTAGTGTTAATGGTCTTCAAGTTCCAGATGTTTGAAACCACAACCAAGGATCTTATTGCTATTGCTGCTACTGCTTTCTTTTACAGATGTTCCAGTCATTCTATTTGCAGGTGTTTATAGTTTGTGATTTTCTCCAGTGCTTTCTCTTCTGTTCTGCTGTTGCCAGGTATTGCAACATCCACTATCTAGATTTTATTTTATTTTATTTTAT
>JAEANM010009215.1:0-16502 GCA_017656035.1 Myanophis thanlyinensis
CAGCAGTGCCACAGGCTGATAGCTTCCATGCCATGCCACATTGAGGCAGTAATTGCTACAAAAGGGGCCCAAACCAAAAACTGAGTACATATGCATACTTATACTTTTCACAGGTCCAATATTGTTCTATGTACAATCCTTATTTTATTGATTGCATGTAATATTCTAATTTTCTGAGATTTTGGATTTGAGGTTTTATGAGCTGTATACCATAATCATCTCAATTATGAAAAATCACAGCTTGAACTATCTTGCTTTGCATCTAATGAGTCTATCTCATATATTAGTTTCACCTTGTAAGTTTCATTTATTGAAATAAATGAACTTTTGCACAATATTCTAATTTTCCAAGTTTCACCTGTAATGTATTACTTTTTTTTAGTCATTCTCAATTCCCACTGGCATGACGAAACAGTGTTTGTTAAAAGGTAGCAGAATGAAGAATGAATATTACATTTTCCTGTTACAAAATCAGTTCTGTACGTATCACTGTTCCAGTTTTTGATTAAGTTGATATTATTTTTATAAAATTTCTGCTTAGTAAAAATAGTTTTATTTTTCATATTCCAGTAACTACACATAGTAGAAAATAGTAAAATATTATGTCAAGAAAGGAATACAGTAACTTACTACAGCCCAATTAAAGATCAAAACTAACACATGATTCAGCTGCTAATTTAAATTGCATAAAACACTTTATGGAAAACACAAGACTTGATAGCTCAGGAGGGGTCTAAAGAACTCTTACAGTGAAAGCTCTAGCAAGTGTTCATGAATACCTTGGCTTGATTAAGCAACTTATTTGCAACTTATTAAGTGCATTTTTTCCAGCATTCTTTCAGGGAGGATGGATTGATGGTACAGGATGACACCAAGCCAAGTATAGAAAAAGCATTATAATTCAGTTCCAAAATTATTAAAACCATGGAATACAGTAACTTTTCCATTCAAACCTCAATGGAGAAAACTCCTGAGAATACCACAGACAGCCAAGAAAACAAATAAATGGATCATCAAACGAATCAACCCAAAGTTCTCATTCAAGGCACAAATGACCAGGCTCAAATTTGGATACATTATTAGCTTTCTGGAGAAAACTGTAATACTGGGAAAGGCAGGAGTAAAAAAAAAAAATACAGATGATGAGAACCAATAGCAACATGGATGGATGCAGAGGTGATGGAGGCACCATTGGAAGATCTAAGGAAACATGTGACAGAAAGATTGCCATGGAGGTAACTCACCGCTCAGTCAACACTGACATAATGGCACTTAATTAATCCTTTGAAATTTACACATATCCTACAAGTTCTCCTTCCTCCCTCAAGTTATCATCTTAAAATCTCTTTTAGACTTATGGTATCATCTTTAAATAGAACAATAGTGCAATTTTGACATTGGGTGCATCTTTTATTTTTTAAAAAATAATATTGCTATTAAGGCATATTGTAATCATTCCTTTCCACTACACCTTATAACAATCCTTCTCTGTTGTTTTTCAGACTTCTTCTAAAGATGGTTAGATCCAGAATAGGATTAAAATTGAGTCCAAAAGGAAACTATAAACTGAATATATCAATACAAAACCCTTCCTCCAAACCAGACTTTTGAAAATTATCAAATCTGCATCGTCCCAACTCCAGCTCATATTAAGGAGAGCAATTAATGAATGTTTGCTTTCCTTAACCTGTCCCACATAAAAAGTATTAGGATAGCAACAATCTTTTGTCTCTTACCTACAGAATAGGGACTGGTCATTGGGGTAGTGCGATTTATACTGACCCGCTTTTCTGTCAATTTAAGGATTGAAGTAATGAATGTTGACATGCTGTAGACTTTCCCTCAGAGAAAGTAAAGCACTGAAATATATGATCCTCACTAACTGAGCTAATAGTACCCATCTGTCATTAGCTGCATATATTTATGAACCCTCAAAAAAAGTACAGGAATTAATACTGTCCTTTTACAGTACAGTATTAATTTCTTTATATTCAGACAGTTCTCCATCCACCCACTTCCTTCAGACATCATGCAATCACAATTGACAGAGTTTCTGGTACTCCATTGTATTTATAACGTACTTTAGAAGCACTGGGATCAAGCATCGGTGCTAAATATTTAATAAAGTTTATTAAACTTTCAACACGCTTTTACAATTCATACTTTAGAAGCATGTGCAAATTGGATCTAAAAGTAATGGTCTAATAGCAATATATCCACCAGGTTCTCAGCTTTAGCTTTTATTTCTCTAATGTAAGGCCATGTATCTCCAACCATCAATCTTTGTGCCCCCTGAAACATGTATGGACAGAAATCAGGAAGGATCACATTCCATTTTGTTTTTTTAAAAAGCACCTACCCTATCTAATAATCAGAGCAAGATTAAGTCCAGCTTGTTAGTAAGAGAGTTCAATTTGTTTTATTCATTATACAGTTTTTGCAGTAATTTGGAAGAACACTTCAAATAGGATGTAATTATGAACATTGCAAATGGGCTACATTAACATACCTCAATTTTTCCATGGTTAGATCAAATCTGAAACATGACATCTAGTTCTAGACACTGCATTTTCTAAAAGAGACCCAGAGAATTTGAGGCAGATTCAGGATGGTATGGAATTTGGAAATCAAGCCGCAAGAAAAATAATGAACAGTATTGCCACATATAACTCCCAGAGGACATACAGAATAATACCTACAGAGACATACAAGTCTGTTACATGCAAGGATGGGTGGATTCTCTTGTGAAATCAAGAGTAGAACAAGAAGCTAAGAATTCAAATCAAAATATAGATGTTTTAACTGAATATTGGGAGATTTATTCTGTAGCAACTGTTAGATAGCAAATTTGCTAAGATTATATTTGCCCCTCTTACCTGGAGTTCAAGTTTCCATCTCCCAACAGACCACATGAACTAGACAAATGTTGACAGTCAATGTACTGTATATAAGCCTTTTCTATGTGTTCTGGTCTTCCCCTTGGCTGCTTGACAAAATACTTCTTTCTCCTCAGGTAGCTTTTGAATATTTATTCTAAGAGAGCATTTTGTCCAGTAAGGTATATTTCAATTCTACATTTTAGACTACTTTATTGGCTTACCCCACCCAAATTTTATTAGCTTGCTCCATCCAAACAATAATCTTTTTTGGAACTAAGAAGCATACACTGCATTAATAAATATCTAAATATAACATATGACAGTTTATCTTCTGCAACATAAAATTGTTACAATGAAACTAAAAAAAGAAAAAAGAAAATCTAAATTATTAGGAATAATTCAAAATGTGACTTTTGGTCATGAGAAAATTTACCAGTACTATATGTAAGTGATTAAATAATTCATGATAAATTATTTTTGTATTTTGAAAATTACACCATCCAATGCCATTAAAAAATCTCTGAGAAAGTCCATAGATTTATTGCTCTTGATAGCTGTTGCCTGAAAATGCTATCCACTATAATATTGATTTGCATTAAAATATTCTCTACAGAAAGATGACATATCCAGCTTAGGTCAACCTTTAGTCTTATGCATTTATAAAAATGTATCTTATTTTTAATGACCCCATTCCAATAGATCACTTGAAAGGCAATTCTGACTATGGGTCAGATCATGGGAGGAAATATTCATCTACAAAACAAGGACTTTTCTAGCACTGTATTTAACACAGAACCCACTGAGAAGCAAGCATTTCATTTATCTACTATATTGCCATGAAAAATGGTTATGAACTACCAGATCCAAGCAATTTTACTGCTACTGAATCCCAAAAAGCCCTCCAGCCATACTCCTCTACGAAAGCATACTAAAACAATGCAATTAAATAGCCTTACATACAATTTAATAGAAATAGATTATTCTGTTATTGGGTCCAGTACAGTTCTTTAATGAATCAGTCATGTCTAGCATTAATAAAATTTTCTTTATATAACTATTAAACAGATCTTATTTCACATACAGTAATACAAATTTATATTAATACGTAACTTGCATCATGATTAGCCTAGATTTATGGACATTCTATTAATGAAATTCACTTTGTCATTAAGGAACTCTCTTTTCCCTTTATTATACATTTTCCCATTTTATTCAGCTTAGTTACATAAAACCAATGTCTAATGTCAGAATACAGGCTACAATTAAGGCAGTTTTTAAAAGCTTAAAAACATATTTACAATTGAAACTGGAGTCTAACACTAGCTTAATAAATGACAAGCTTTCATATAATTTAATAAACTTTCACCTATAAGAATTACTCTTGATTATTTGCCATGGTTCCTGAAGAAAACAACAGAAGGAACGGGCAAATAAACAGAAGCACAATACTGGTCAAGTGAAACATCCAATTACCGACTAGCTCTAGTGATGTACATCTTTCCCAATATAAAAAAAGAGAAATGATTCAAATAGCCTTCTCAAAAATGATATACCGTTTTTCAATTAATCATTCATATAAAATGAAGACTTACAATCCCTTCCTTCGAGTCCTGCTCCCAAGCTGAAAGCAAGCTGCTAAGAGCTGTAGTATCAGAGATCATACCACATTCTGTGGAAGAAAGGGGTGGAAATACAGTCCTAAAGAATGTGTGATCTTTCAGTTATCTCTAGCTTAACAAAATATAAAATGGTGTTCAACTTAAATACTGCTGAATAGGTATTAGTTTCAAAAACTGTTTATTTTGCTTTCATCTTTAAAATTATCAATAATTATGTTTTTTAATAACCCTGCAAAGAAAAATTATGAACTAGTCTTAACAGGAAAGCATTTTCCTCTTTTGCATGTATATAAGCAATAAAAATGCACTGTGCTAAATAAATATAGATTCAACAATGTTAAAATCCAGGATTTATTTTAACAACTAATAGGAGCAACAGATACTAACATTCTTCTTTTTGGTTAACTATGCAATATGAGCTTTCTAATTCTTTTTTTCAAAAAGGAAAGTTACCAAAATATTTATGTATGTGTATACTGAGAAAAAAATATATCATTCCTAAAAAAGACTTTCCAGAAAATGAGAATTGTTAACTGAAAATGCCAAGTTCCTAGTAGCCATCCAATAAAGTTACGATTGCCCATATAAAGAGCAGGATCTAATTGTTAAATAGAACACATCAGAATGTATGTAGAAAAACAAATTCTTTTAAACAGGAAAAATTAATTTCCCCACATTTCAAATTGTTTTTTAAACACATTCTCCAATTCTACACTTAAGTAATAATACATGGAGATTCTAAATATGAGTCACACTTATGCATTAACTGTTTGCATTAATTAAATCAAAATATTAACTAACATTTTAAGAGTCTTTTATGTAAGAATATCACTTCTTTTTTGTTAGTGTATCATAGTGGAGATATAGATTTTGTAATATATACAGGACAGAAAATAATTGATATCATAATGGAGTTTTTCCAAAAGATCTTTGGCTCCTAAACCTTAAAAAACAAAATATGCATAGCCTTAAACAGTTTACACTGAATTAAGAGACAAATTTCCTGAACATTCATATTGTTAGTATTAAGAATAAAATACTGTACAAGCAAGCTAAACTTTGTCAGGTGTATGAAAGATTCTTTAATTGACAGTTTAATCTATTCAAGTGATTAAGCAGTAGAAGGCAATTTTAATCAGTAATGATGAGTTAGATATAGTGATTTCCTGGGGTTAATTTGATTTTCATGTATTAACATACTGAATGAAATATAAAATGTTGAAAAGTCTTATTTCAAATAACCACTGACAGCTTCTGTTAAATTAAGTTGTTCCATTTACTTCAGAATTTCAAAAAAAAACCTCAGGAATATTTTGATAATATACATTTAAACAACTATTTTGATTTCCAATCAGCACAGAGTTCGTGACATGTAAAACTAACAAATACATCATGGCATTAGCTTTCACAATACAGTCCACTTTATAGGATGCATGAACTATTATAGTGTTATATACTATATACTGTTATATACACACAATACTGTACAGTATAATACTGATAAAAAAACATGATATACAGAATGGAGATGAATACATGCACAAAATGGTCATGGAGATATGCATTAATTAAACTACTGGCAAAAGGCTTAGAATAGAGTCAGGATGATTATTTTGCAAATAAAAGAAGTGCCTTTTTAAAGCAAAGGATTTTTCTCCACTATCTTAATTATTACGTAAGTTACTTTCCAAAGGACTATCATAGCAAAAACACAAGTAAAAATTATACTGGCAAAAAAATGGCAATAAATGAACGTAAAATATAGTTAAGTTTCATTTTGTTTTACAGTTCAGAAAGACGAAGTATAGTAGACTACATTATGCAGTATAAAGATATAAAAGATATCAGCAGTTAAAATATTTATAAGAGAGCTAAAGAGAAGCCTAAGAATTGAGGAAATATAAATATCAGTTTGTTAAGTAAATATTTAAAAAAATTATTTTCTCAAAGAAACTTTCAGGTATGAACATACACAAATGTATATGAATGTTATGAAATGAGAACTATTATATGATAAATCCCTGCTGATTATGATTTTGATATCTGCTATTTTGTAGAGTCTAAGGATTGGTGCCAGAAGTACAAGCCAGTTTCTTCATTTACACACACACAGTGTGATCAAGAAAAAATTAACCACTAGTCATTAAAATACATAATCATATTTCAGAAATCCCAAATACACTTTATATGAACATGATGGCAAATTACAATTATACTTAGCTTGTAAGTCTGGCAAGAGCAGGATAATTATCAATTACCAGTATCATTAAGAAAGAAATAATATAAACAGCTAGAATCAGCTAGGAAACTGCTGCCAGTTTTCTATAACGGTGCCAATTAAATTCAACAGGAGGTAGATAAAAGATGTTCAAAAACCACATGCAGACTCCTAGGGCTGTCCAAACCTTAAACAGATGAGATTTATATACCAAGCAGATCTGTGTCATGGCTGCAGAAAAATGAATAATCAAGAATACAGAAACTAAGCCTACAGAATCAGCCAAGATTTTAATCCTAACAACTGATATGAATCAGATCCTACCTCTTTCCACTGTTCTGATCCTGAATTGACACATTTTCCGGATTCTTAAGAAGATCCTGAATTGAAACATTTTCCCCTGATTCTTAAGAAGATCCTGAATTGAAACATTTTCTCAACTCTTAAGACTCTTTATTACTATGTGTAGATGAGCTGAGTACTGCTGGAGTATATAAACATAGTATTTCAGAGTAGCAAATTCTCCACTATGGAAAAGAGCTAGTAAAGGGCTGATAGACTTAGCTGCCTAGGCTAGGGGTGTCAAACCTGGGTTGTCACGGCATCATCACATGACATATTGGGACTTTCCCCCTTTACTAAACCGGGCGGAGGCGGGGCCAGCATATAACACATTCAGCCTGCAGGCTGCAAGTTTGACAGCCCTGGCCTAGACCATAAAAGTATATAAAGTAAAATGGATCAGTTCACTAGAAACAACTTTCATGACTTCCCACCTGGTAGCCTCATAACCGGAACCTTCAAACTTACTTGGCTTGCTTGGACTTCTTGACTTAATCTGAAATGCAATCATGCTTTTCACCTAAACTCTTTGAGCATTGCATATTATTTCTGCACTTGCTTTACATAAAAGACTGAAATAATCTTTTGCCTACAGTGTTTCTGGGAACTTATTTGCATGCTCAGTCTTGGTCAGTTCAACTCTCTCTCTCTCTCTCTCTCTGAATATATAAGTATAAACTCTATGAAAATACTTGTGACATATTCTACCTCAGTTTCAGAAATAATTTTATTCCTCAAAATGAAAGTATAACATTAAATCATACTAATATTTAGCAATACAGAATCAGATTTACTCTCATTGCCCAACTTAATAATGGCCTGTGTCCAAAATTGTTATAATAATTCATATCAAGCTCCAAACTTAAAATTTATGTATAAAATACTGTATATTGAAGTTCAATTATATTGGCTGTTTTAAAGTAAAATTAGTCACTTATTAAAGATAAATATTATGTAACTATTCCTAATAATTTTAAAAGTTATATTTTTTTTTGCAAAAATTTCTCCCAATAATGTTTGAATTGACATATAGTACAGAAAAGCCAAATGTTCTGTATAAGTTAATCCTGATACAGAAGACATTCCATAGAGCATAATAGCATCCAGCTCCCCTTCTCTGTTGACATGTACACAAAATGAATTCAGCATTCAAAACCAGCCAATGTGCTCATATCTCATATCTTTATTTATGTGATTCCATCTAATTGGCACATAACACAAGCTCAACACACTCCAATTTAAAGTAGTTGAACAAGTACTCATTTAGTGATCATTCAACGTTCTGACCAAACACTTGTAGACTTGTAGTTGTAGCTGTCATAGCATCCTCATGGTCATGTGACTGTGATTATGATTGCACTGTTGCACAGTTACATGATCACCATTTGAAATCTTCATAGCGAGCTTCTGATGGGGAAGTCAATGGGGAAGCTGGCAGGAGCTTTCAAAAAACAATTATATGACCATGGAACACTATGACCTTCATTGTTAAGCTTCTCCTAACAATGGGAACTGGAAGTGCCACAATTGCCATCATAAATTATGTGATGTCATGGCTTTACAACTGCAACATTTAGTCAACAGCTGCCAGTCCCAAATACTATTATTAAACTAAAACTATCTGTATTACTAAGATCATCACTGCAACTGTCAACATAACATACAGCAAGGGAGAGTGATGAAGATCTCTATTTGTATCATGGTAGCTACAGCTGAAGCATATATGTGATATATATCTTACTTTTTCTGGCACCAAAGAAAATTACATACTTTTATTTTTACTGTCCTGGCCAGTTACCTATTCCTTGTACAAGCCTCACATTTACTTAAAAAAAAAAAACTCCTTTCAATCTTTTGGAGCAGATTTGAGGTGGGGGGAGAGTAAAGCAGCCATATTGTTGGCAGATGGCTCTTGCTTTGGGGAAACATTATACAGTATTAGATGTTTAAAATTGAAAACCATGACAATTATAAATACCTTTGAAGATTTCAAGTTCTTTCCTGCAAAATAAGAAGAAAAACATAAAGTATGTCAGAGATTGAACACAAATTGGTTTTATTTGCAGATAACATAGTTTTATTTCCAAACCCATATACTGTTTCAGCATGGATACAACATAGATGCCATTAGCAAAATAGCAGGGTCATCTATTAACTGGTTGAAACTGGAATTGATTCTAATAGGTGAGAATTTGGTTACCCATCCATTTAAGGACTATTTGCATCGAATCCATTCAATACTTAGATATGTATATGCTAAAGGATATAACTCATCCAGTTGACCAATAAATTTGAAATTGAAATTGCAAAATAGCTAATTAATCTGAATGTTTAGTCAGGCTAATGCAACTGAAAGATCAAAAATATGTTATCAAGTCTTGAAATCATTTATCTGTCAAAAGTCAAAAGGTAGCAACAAAAGTGAAAAGTCCCAGACTGTGTAATAATTATTAGAAAATAACAAATATAGATGGGTTTGAACTATTTTGTGACTATATTATCACTAGATAATGACTCATTCTGTGGTTATTTAATTATAGTACAGGCTTTGACTTTCCCTCTTTCTACTGTTTTAGGATTGTGTATTTATTTGTTTTATTTCTGGGAATAGGTGATTCATTCTGTTACTAT
The DNA here is from genome assembly GCA_017656035.1 of Myanophis thanlyinensis. NCBI lineage: Eukaryota > Metazoa > Chordata > Lepidosauria > Squamata > Homalopsidae > Myanophis > Myanophis thanlyinensis. The sequence continues at coordinate 9,690 of JAEANM010009215.1, forward strand.
TCCCTTGTTTATTTTTGAAAAACACATTATTTGTCTTTAAAAAATATCTTAAATGATTTACGCTGAGGTACATTTTTTATAATGCTGACCATGGATTATAAAAAATTATTTAGTTAGTGGCAAGCATATCTTTTATTTTTATTTTTAAAAACGTTCTGAAAAAAACAACTAAGAAAAAACCATTAACTGAAGTTTACAAAAACTTTTCTAATGTTCAAATACGCATTGCTTTTCATAATTCAGGTACGGAAAAAAGACCAACCCTAATTCATTTGGAAAAATACTTTAAATTTCAATATATATAGGCATCGTTTATTTCACTTAGCCTATTATAGTTTCATAGTAAATAAAGCATTCTCTCACACACACACTAAAAATTCAAACCTTACAAAATACATCCTGGCCTTTTTAAAAACTACTCTCTATACTAGAAATATAGATATATGTTCTTGGTATAAGAAAAGAATAGTTTTCCATGAAACAGACAGACACTGATCATGGAATTTACTCAAAACCATAGAGAATATCAAGAAGTATATTCAGGAATAGAAAGTAATTTAATCTTTAGTACATTTAGCTAAGCTGTGGGAGATATCCAGGAGGCCAAATCAAGCAAGCAGGCAGAAATGTATTAATGAATCAGAAAAAGCAGAGCCGATTTCATTATTAACACATTTCATTAATTACTTAATTAGTAACTAGTTGCAGCTTAATTTCATCAGCATTGAGGTAACTTTGAAAGTTTCAGGTTCAATTACCCAAAAGAAAAAAAACCCAGAAATAAAATAGAAAAAGTGAAGCATCCCAAAGGTTTCCAATACATAACACTAAGCAGATTAGTGTTCAGTAACAGAGGCACCAATTTAACAATCTCAGAAAGTGGAGGAAATAGGAACAGCCATAACAATGTGATTACTCAACAATCAATATTACTGAAGGCCAAAAGTATATTGAAAAGGATCTAATTACAAAGGATATTTGAATATTGACAACAAAAATGCTGAGGGACTGTTATCAGTGGATTGCCAAAAAAAAAAAAAAAAAGTCGCTTGCAATTTATTTTCCTATATTCTGCATAGGCATGATTTGATCCATGGCCCCTATAAACTGCCCATTTCAGGCCATGATAAGGACCTCTGCTGAATAGTATAGCAGAGTTTGAGGAAAAACCCCAAGCTCCCTCTAAATCTGCACTAAAGTCTATCAGGTACTTGGATGACTGAAAAGACCTATGGGGGGGGGGGGGGCAGCAGCTGGGGAAAATTCTAGGCCAAGAGAGAGTGGTCCATCCATAAAAGGGCACTAATGTTAATGTTCCTGAAATTTAAATCATGCACCACTGCCCGGAAGCAAATAAATATAATGAGTTAGTAGGGCCATGAATAAGTTGGGCCGTTGTCTATGACTCCTATGCGTTCTTGGACAAGAGGTCCAGAGAAGGCTGCTTGGAGTTTCCCAAAATCATAAGCCTAGGGAACTCTCTCAGACAGAGATGCTGTTGAACTGTAGGGAAGAAGGCAACTGAGCAGCAATCCCCACTGATCCTTATGGCCCAACCTCACAAAAACGGTTTTACATCCAGCAATGTCTGGAACAAGGCCTCTAACGGCCACCAAGACAACAGTCACTACATCTGTTCTGGGATCACAGATCCATTTGTGAAACCCCTAGAGAACACAATATAAGGAAACCATTATGATATACATGGTATATTATAAGTGAGCATCTGATGACATAATTAATTCAGCTGGAGTTCGTATTCTAATTCCTTACAGAAATAAAGAAAAGGAAAAAAAAGGCTGGAAAATTACATTGTAAACAGAACTTGAAAAATGATGACCATATTGCTCATTAAGTTATTTATATTCTTTCCCCTTTTTCAAAAAGTTAATTCAAATATTGATAAACAGCATACTAAGAAAGGAAGAAAAAGTGGATAATTGGCTTGTACCCAAGGAAACACTACACCATTAACACATGACTTAAAGGTTGAGTAAATCACATCAATCTAAAATATAGAATCTGAAGGATTTAATCCCAAATCAAAACCTGTCTTAAACCTTCCAAGAAAAAATTGCTGCTAGTTTCTATGATGAATTACAGCAAGAACATTTGTTAAAAATCTAGTACTAACTTCTACTATCAGAAGTCTGATGCCCTCATTCATACAAGTGTGATGAGCAGTATAAAAATTTGATAAATGATAAATAAAAATAAAATTTATTAGATTTGCTTGACTGTCAGAGATTCTGAGAGTTTTATATCTATATAGCCTGTACTGGATGCTCAACAATTAGAAAAATAAAGTATAATTTACAATCCAAAGTAAAATCTTAATATTGATATTTTCAAAGAAATAGATCTATAATTAAAACACTAGGTTTGTCACAATAAAACCAAAGAGTATGGATTTATTTGAAAGAAAAATAACTTTCAGTAACTTTTGACAAAAATAACTTTTCAATAAAATAACAAAAATAACTTTTCAATAAAATAGAAAAAAATCCCAATATTCTTTTTATAGAAATCTACTGAAAAACCTTTCGAAAGATTTAATTATGATAACAATTTCTTGAAACAAAAGTAAAATCAGTTTCCTAGCTTTGGGTTAACCATGGTAGTCTTGGTTGCTGTAAGAAAGGACATATATCATCTTTTATTGATGAAAAACTTAATCGTTGTGGTTTGCTTTACTTTATTTCACTACAGATATTTGTCAAATTAATTCTCAAGATGCAAAAGGAATAAGCAATTACAAAAAACCTCTTATACACAAGCTCTTTGAATGATTAGTGATGCCAGAGGCAGACTTATAGTTTGCTCTTCAGAGTAGGGCAACTAGTAGTCAAAGCCAATGATTCTTGGCAATTTTGCCTTCATTGGGGAGTTACTCTTTGTGCTTGGTTGTTTTCTGGCAGACTTTTCATTATCAAATTAGGTAACATCATCAGTCCACTGATGATGTTGCCTGCTTTGGTAATGAAATGTCTGCCAGAAAACAACCAAGCACCGAAAACCCCACAATTTAGTCCCTGAGCTACAAATATTATTTTCCTTCAATATCCAATAAATAAGCTAAACTGCTCTTCTGGGAAGCAGGATATACCATCCATCAATGATTCTTAACTGTATCAAATGGTCAGGGATTATAGTTCTAATTTAATATATCCAGGGAAAGCTAGGTCATGTATTATTTTGTAATGAACCAACTGAGCTAATAAAAATCCCTTGCTCTTTTTTAATACAGGCAGTCCATGACTCATGACAACAATTGAAATCAAAATTTATGTTATTAAGAGAGACATTTGTTAAGCCAATTTTGTCCCATTTTACAATCTTTCTTGCCACCATTGTTAGATGAATTACTACAACTATTAAGTTAATAACAGTTGTTAACTGAATTTAGCCTCCCCACTGACTTTGCTTATCAAAGGTGCCAAAGGTGACTATGGGACACTGCAACCATCATAAATATAAACTAACTGCCACATGTATGAAAGTATTTGCAATCTTTAAGATAAAAAGTTAGTTTAATGTTTGATTAAACATAAGATAGAAAGGATTCTGTGAATAAATCAAATATATCAAGCTTACCTTTTTGTCCTCTTGTAATTTTCAAGCTGTGATATTTGCATATGCTTGTATCTTTGCAATTCACACTGTCCACAAAGATCTTCAAGATGTAATAAATGATGCTCCATTTCTTTAAAATGTGCTTCCAATTGGACTTTGTTAACAAAACATTCAAACAGAATAAGTATCACTTCTCAAATAGATCATGATCACTTTCGATACAATTTCATGTTAAACAACCTCATGCATTATAACATATATTACCAGAACCCCAAACTCTCACAACAGGACATTTCAAGAAACAACAAACAAAGATTCAAGGACAATTTTTTTCATGCTAGTTCATGGGAAATTCTCCTTCCATTTCACAGACACCATGATAAAATTGGTACAGTGACTGACATATTAAAGGGAAAGAAGTCACAGGACACCTGCTTCCCTTTCAATCCTAACTTATCTTCCCATCAGACAATTTGGAGAAGACTAATTGAGATGGTTGGTTACATAATACACAATGTTTTTCAAGGGTTTTCTAGAATAATTATTCAAGAAATGAAGCTCCTGAGCAATCAACTACTTATTTCTCCCCAAATCAAACATAATTCATCTTATTTCTCAAACTAATTCAAAACTGAAAATATCAGTTTGGCAGCTCTTTTCAAGCCATAAAAAGCATCGCAATCATGATAATTCTCAGAATTACCTAACGACTACAATATTTTCTGTACCTATAGTACTGCATAAGGATACCTGGAAAGCCACCCTTTTGTTCCCCTTCATCACTGTGTTCAATATTCTTCTGCAGTATAGTGAAATGTAAGATGGCAAGCTCAGAATTCATTTTCCATCTTAGAGAATCAAAACTAAAATAAATTCAGAATTTTGATTTATAAAGTTCAGCTCTACGGCAGGCTTTCACAAATCCCTATAGTTTACTTTCAAAACCTTAACAAACACCTTTAGAATACTAGATTTTATTAGAATATTAGAATTTAAAATACAAATTAATATAAGAAAATCGTCTGAAATGTAATTTGAAACAAATTACAAATGAGCCCCCATTTATTAGTTTTGGTGAATCTTGATGAAGCAGGCACCAAAACGCTGGTGTCTTATATAAGGAAAGTCATTTGCAGATGGCAAAAGAGGGCACCAAGTCTTTTCTGTTGTCAGTGCTGGTGATAGGAAATTTTCTTTTGTGGCTTTCAATTGAATGCATTATTGTATTAGCAAAAATTGACTTTACAAACAGTGTACTGCTTCCTCCTTCATCTGTTTGAAAATGCAAGCATTATAGCTTTCTTCCATCCAGCCACATTTTACTGGATTTCATCTTTCTTTTCTGTTTTTATAACATCATTTGAAAGTCTATACTCCAATTTATATTCATTTGAGCTGTCCTGCTAATGATATTGCCTAGCTGTTCTGTTCTCAACAAAAAGGATTAGCACCAATAATATAAAAGCTAAATTCAAGCCAATGATTTGAAAAACTAGTCCTTGAGGACCCCCTGCTGCATACTTTTAAAAATACACTTAAGTTACACAGAATTATTTGCTTATAACAGGATTTATAACAGGTCCAATATTGCACCCTCCTAAAATAATATACCCCCTCCTGTGAATATAATGATTTAATTGAGATTTGGATTCAGGAAAAAGTAAATGTACCTCTCATTTCTAACAAGTAGCAGTGATGCGATGATATCTTCTTTCTAATGATCTGAGTATCTATAGAGTATCTAACTCTATAAATAAGAAACAAACTGAATGTTTGTACACTTACCCAGGGTAGCTGTTGTAGATTCCAAGCCTGCCAGAAATACTGGAATTTGTTGGAGCTGGTCTTGAAGGTCCAAGAGACCATTTCTCTTTTTCTCCCAATGAGCAGAAATCATTACAACTTCACTATCCACCAGCTGAAATTATTAAAGTCAAGAATATAATTATAGACAGCAAATTTCTTATTTAGTTTTCAAGCTAAAGACTTAAGTGATTTCCCAGCTGCAGTGTTCCATTCACACTTAGCTGTAAGTAAAATAACTAGTTCAGAGCAATTAATTCTATGCCCTCCCTCGTAGTTTTCAATTAAATTCAATATATTTCAGCATACAAAACTGATATTTCAAAAAGTCATTTTTGAAACTATTTTAAGTCTGTTAAAATATATAAATATTTGACTAATTATTTGTCCTGCTAGATTTCCAAGTTTACATACTCTTTTGCCAAATCTTGTCTTACATACAGTACTTTCTTTCTTCAATCATCTAAGATGCCATTAACAGAAGTACATTCAAACTTTAGGAACTGGAGCAAATAAATCTACTATAAGTATAAATAACAGCAGCTTCATATATCACAGTGTGATTTCCCAAGTTTTAGCACTGCATGCTGTCTTATTCAATAAATCACTGAGATAGTTAAAAGAAACAGAGCCATAAATCTAATGTCAGTCTGGATTGAATTCAGCACAGTGAATCAAAATAAACAATACAAAACAGTATGATTTTTAACTAATCCAGTGCCTCTAAATTAATTCAGAAAACAAACTATTTCAAAATCCAGACAAGTTTTATAAAGGCATCTGATTAACATTTTACTCTGGAAAATGAGTCAAATCATTTTAAAAACTGTTTGAATTCTGAATCAATTTTTGTTGCTAAACAAGAAAGTTATTAAGTCATGTTCGATTTTACATTTTTCACCATGGCTATGCTAATTACTACAGATATTAAGTGAATTGTGTGGTCATTAAGCAAAACCAGTCTCCCCAGCCCCCCTTGACTTTGCTTGTGGAAGCTGGCTGGGAAAGGCACAAACGGCAACTACACGAATGACAGCTCAGGACACTACAACTGTCAGAATTATATGCCAATTGCCAATGCCCAAATTTTGATTGTGTGACTCTGAGGATTTTGCGATGGTTTTAAATCACTTTTTTCAGTGTGGTTATAACTTCTGTCACTAAATGAATGGTTTTAAGTCAAGACTACCAATATTTGATAATTTACATTTGTTTTGGCAAAAGTTTTAGCATAGTTGTTTTCAAAGATTCTAATGAAGATTTCCTGATGTGTGTTTAGAAAAGTCATAAGCAACCATGTACTTTATGCAAAGCTATCATTTTATGATACAAACAGTGTGCTTATTGTATTATTTATTTATTTATTATTTATTTATTTATTAGTCATATTTATATACCGCCCCATCTCCGCAAGGACTCGGGGCGGTTTACAGCCGA
>JAEANM010009216.1:0-16501 GCA_017656035.1 Myanophis thanlyinensis
ATATACCGCTCCCTCTCCCTAAGGACATGAAAATGTATAAGTAAAAATTGCATTTGAAATGGTTATTCCCTTAACTGATTATTCTCAACGCATTGTTGAAGCAAATCCTCGGAAATTCAACCTTGATGCCGCAGAGCTAGGTGTGAGAAAAGCCTTCATCACAAGCACTCGGCAAGTGGTCAGGGTAAGACGCTTGAGCTGGTTGAGGAGGCAACACTGATATAGTGCAAAAGAAATTCTACCTATTTATTAGAGCATAAACAGTTTCTAATTCACCATGAAATTAAGCGGAAAATGAAGATATATCTCAAAATTGCTATTTATGAAGAAAAACATAATTCTGGTCATGCAATGCAACGTTTCTCAGGGCAAGTCATAAAAATATTGTACAATATTTATCTGTTTTAATAAAAGGATTTTGTTTTATTAAAATAGAAATGTAGAAAATTGATTTTCTACAGTGGCAATCCATCACTTCCCTCAATACTATAAGGCAGAATTCACAAAAATACCAAAAGCAAAATGCCTTTATACCAGATATGGATATTTGGGACCCCATTCAGGTCTCCAGATGTGACATTACAGTAGTTCTAAGCATTTTTTAAAAATATTTCTGGGTTCCCACATTGGTGGTGGTTTGCTCATTTGTTAGTCATTGCTAACTATGTAATCGTGAACATTATTTCTCAGATTGTTTTTAATAGCAATTGCTCCTTTGAGTTCTTGTAAACCTGTCCTGTCAAACTGGTGACCCACGGGCCGGATAAGTCACTCACAGGCCAGGCCCACTCCGACTCTGCAAGGGCAAAAAACATCATGATATGTCACAATCCAGCCCGTGAGGCAATCGAATTTGACACCTATGTTTTAAACAAAAGGTATCAGTGATAATAACTGGCCAGCTTGCTTTTTGTCAACCTTTTTTTTAATCTGGCTATGAGGTCTTCAAGAAGCCATGTCAGAATAAAGATACCACAAGAAATACCAGTATTTTACTTCATTGATTTAGGCCATAATAACAAAATCTTGAAAGCCTGAGAGTGTTTCCCTTTTCTTCCCTTTAAATTAAAGAGGCTTGGGGGAGGAGGGTTGAGTTCTTTTCCGTTAGTTCCTTGTTTTCCTGGCTCAACTGTTTTTGTAACAGTTACTGAATGTTGTAAACCATTGACGTGTGACACTTCAAATGGCTGTAAATGCAGACCAGTTGCCAAGTGCCCCAAATGCCGTGACTGGATGGTGGCAGCTGTTGGAACTTTGGAACTGATTCATAAGAACCTTTTGGGGAATCTGTCATAACTTTGATCAATCACTAAGCAATCAGTTATAAGTGAAGGACTACCTGTACTATTTGTATGTAATATTTTATCTATCTTTATCATGTTGTAATATGTTGACCAGTTCTATTGACTGTAGCTACAGTTTTAGCATTAGAATAGTCTTTAGAATTCATTTAACTTTACTGACTAGAATGTCTGACTCTAGTTCCACGATTAAACTTTACATATATCAATTTCGAGATGCCTTTTGTAGAATTTTTTCATGTATTTTTATTACCTCTTTTCTACAAATTTTATCTTTAGCTTTTTATTCTGTTTCTGACTTTGTTTTGTACACCAAAGCCAAATTCTTCTATTATTTCATACTGTATAATACTTCATTTCCACCTTCAGCATTTTAGTCTCCTATAACTACCATGATGTCTCTTAGTGGGTTTTTTTTAATCAAGATGTTGCCAGACATATAGAACTGTTCAGCTTACATTTCCTTAGCATCTGTGGCTGGAACATAAATTTAGAATTATAATATTGATTGGCTTGCCTTGGATTCAAATTGAGATTATTCTGTCATTTGAGAAGTTGTGTTTGGGAACTATGTTTCATATCCTTTTGCTAATAATGATAACTAATTACCTACTCCTTCTGTTCTATGTTTTTCTTGTTCACCAGGGATTTGACACTGATGTGCAGTGCATTCCAAGTTGCCAATTCCTACATTGTCAGTATTCAATCTTAATTTTGCTCTGACCATACCCAGTTTAATTTGACTATAAATTTGGCAGCATTCCATAAACCAGTGATATACATATCTTTGCAGCATCGAACTTTCACTTTTACTCTTGCCACATCAACAACTTGGCATTCTTTCAGCTTTAATCCAGCCACATCATAAACACTGGTGCTCCTAGTCCTCCGCTATTCTGTAGCATTTGTTAAATAATTTCCAACCTGAAGGGCCAAACTTCCAATATCATGTTGACACTGTCCCGTTCGTGAATGTCCATTTGGTTTTCTTGGCAAAATACTGGAATTGCATCATCATTTCCTTTTAGTCTAACCCCTGAAATAAATATGCAACTGAATATCTGCTTTGTTGTCCTTACAAGGCTTTTTGTTACTGAAATATTCCCAAAGAAAACAAAGCAAGAAAAAGACAATGGAGTTGGGTTATATTTGTCACATAAATTATTTTATGATAAATGAACTACGATATCAGTCAATTATACTGACTTACATATTTTTTAAAAAAATAGGATATGAAGGATCAAATGTCAAATACTTCTGTTCAAGCACTGGCTGAAAAGAAAAACAGACAGGTCAGTATTGATACTGGATTACTTTGCATCTTGGATGCCAACTTTGTTAGTTGTGACTGGAATGTTTGTATTAGGTGTTTAGTTGTAACATTAGTCACCCACCTAAAAGGGAAGTTTACTTAGTTCAGGAAGCATACTGGACTTGGTTCATGCTTTCCCCTAAATTAATGGAAAGGACAGAATTATTGTTAAGCTCACATTGATAATCCATTAGGAAGTGAATGTTGGGATGCTGAAGACAGAAACCATGAATTTCCAAATATAGGTATAGCTCTGATGGAAGATGAGTTTGTGTGGGGCAGCAGCTCCTTTGTCTTGCTATGGAGAAGAGACGCTGGTAAGCCAGTCATTTCCTGAGCCTCTCCTGGACATGTTAAGAGAGTTCAAAACTGATTGGACTTCAACTAAACAGACAACTATTTGTGTGCCCTTTAAAGCTATATAAACAGAATATTATTCTTAAGTATTGCCTGTATATGTTAAACTGCAGATACAAGCTTTTCTGAAAATTAATACCTAAATTTTGAAGGTTCACAGTATTCTGAGTCTGACATAGCTGTGAAATAGCAAAGTTAAGATCTAAACAGATTAAAATAAGCAGAGAGTCATTTGTCAGCACAATAGTTCTACTTCACTTTCACGACTTAGTTTCAAACTAGTACAATTTTTTTCTGTTGCTACTGTTCCTTTTATATAAGAAGAAGGAAGAACAATCTTCCTTAATAACCTACTTGAAAACTGAGCTGTTGCAGCATTGAAAATAGAAAATTACTGAGTCTTAAAAATCTGATTTTGGAAATGTGATGAGATCAGTCTGAGTCATGAGATTTATATGTTGTATTTGTCCATTTGCTTTACAGTTCTTGCATGCCGCCATAATCAAGTATACACTCTGGAGGTTTCTGAATTAAAACCATACAATCAAAATAGCTAATAAAATAACAGAGTGGGTTTGTTTGTTTATTTACAGTATTAATAGTCCATCCCCCTTAGAGCTGAATGGAATACAACAATCAAACAAAAAAAAAAACCCCACACAATTGAGATTGATTAAAAAATATCAGTGTCAAGATTCCAAGTAATAGGTTCCACGTAATAGATCCATTGCAAGCAAAACTTCGAGGCAGGTGGATTCCTCAAAGAATAGCTTTATTGGAAATGCCATATTGGCACGTATCTGGTGAAAACCAACTCTGAGGGGCTCCTTGGTTTTCACCTAATTAAAAGTAAAAGTTTTCCTCTCAACCCAAAACAATCAGTCACATGGCCCAATCAAAGTATCTGCTGCTCTGCTGACATCACTACTACTTCCTTTGGCCAGGTGTGAGAAAGTCTTTCGTTCCCAAGAGAAAGCATTTTATTTTGACTACACATCCCCAGCTATCTCTAATCCCCCCCCTCCCTATTCCTTGCTCCAGTGTGTCAGCATTGAAGCCTCAAGTGGCTTCAGCCAGATCAGCTTCAAGGCTGACAATCAGTAAATGAGTGAACAGCATTTCCCACTGATACCCAGTGCTGATAGTCATAAGCCAAAATTTCTGTTAAACAATGCTGTTTTAATGGCTTTCTAAAAGAAAGCTAGGTCTTTTCTGGAAAATGTTATTCCAAAGGAAAGGCGCTGCACAGAGAAACACTCTTTCTGTTTCCCCAGTTTCTTCCCATCCCCCCACCCCACTACAACTTCTTAGATGGGGAGAATGCTAAAAACCCCTTCTTGAAATATGTGGATGATACTTCTTGAAGGAGAAACTCCTATAGATACCAGAGAGGCATCTTGTGTTTTATGTTATGCTTCATATTATTAAAAGCAGCACTTTGAATTGTACCAAGAAGCCAATTGAAAGCCAGTGCAGTTCCTGTTAGGCAGCTGAAATAGGTATTACTGAAGTACTCTCACTTGTCAGTATACTCTCACTTTTGCAGATTGTAGATACTGTTCAAAAGCTTCCCCATTAAAGCATGTTGCAGTATAACCTAAAAGTGGTGAGAGCATGAATTACTGTCACCCAGATCTCCCACTCAAGGTTGGACTGCAATCAGTGCATCAATCAAAGCTGAGTAAAACTCCCCTTGCTCTCTTCCTGCAAATCCAGCAGTAACTGTGAATTCAGGAGAACACTCAAATATCCCATCTGCTGCTTCAAGCAAATACCAGCCCATCTAGAATCAAATCTGGAGATGGCAAAGAGCATCTACGTCTTGCAAGGGTTCAATTTCAACACCATGCAATAACTGACCGTGCGTTTCCTATTCTTATGCAGGTGCTTCTGGGAGAAAGTAGAACTCACAGCTGGAGCTCAGGGGCAGATAAATACAGCCGCTTGGATCGGGAACTGCAGTCTGCAAATTCACACTTCATTGAAGATCAGCAGGCACAGCAGCAGGTAGTCTGGATCTGTCTGTCTGTCTGTCTCTGTTTGTGCAAAGATTCCAACTAGCCACTTACAGAATTGGGTTGCTAGATGAGGCTTTCACCCACAAATGTCACAGACTCTTAATATAATAGGTGAGATTCATATGCAATGTCAGGATACATTCAGATTTGTATTTCAGATTAGGAGAGTCAGGAGGTGACGGTGAGCATCATGCCTCCAAGGTGAAAAGAGCATTTCTTTTCGTAAAGAGTGTCTGGGAGTGGCCAATTGTATATTCATCCCACGTGCACAACCTGAGACAGTATCCAAATGAATAACAAGGGAAATCCAGGGAGACGCATATATTTGGTACCGATAGCACTATGAATAAACCTTTACTTCGTACGAAGACACAGAAATCAGGATGCTCCTCTCCCACACACATATACACAGTCTCAGGGTTAAAGATATTCATGAAAAGGGATTTAAAAAGTATTGTTGAGAATCTAGGTAGACAAATCATGGTTGAATGAATTCAGTTTTCCCTTTCAGATCTGGGCAGGTATGTAAGATGGGATTTTTTTTATTTAGGGAAAAAAAAACTTCAGAGTGGGGATTTAAGGATAACTTATTTCCCCTCTTCAGTCACTTTTAATGGCAAGATGAACATTTTGCAGTCAGTAACCAATGATCTTTTCAATGCATAATTTGAACTCTTTCATCTCTTCCTGTCCCCTCATCCAAAACTCTCTTCTGTGTTCCAGTTAATCATTGATCAGCAGGATGAACAGTTGGAGCTGGTCTCTGGCAGTATCGGAGTACTAAAGAATATGTCCCAACGCATTGGAGGAGAATTGGACGAACAAGCTGTGTGAGTACTCAGCAAATTGAATTCCTGTGTGCATAATATAAATGTGTTATTAGCACCTTCTTGGCAGCTAAATCCCACTACTGTATTGACTTCTTCCCTAGGATGTGTGAGAGTCAGAAAGAAAATTATTAAGTATGTGCATGGTGAAATTTATAAATATTTTCTCACCCAGCAGCAAAAATAATTGGCCTAGCTTAGCTTGGCCTGGTTTGGTTTGGCTTGGTTCAGCAATGGTTGAATGGGGTGAAATGGAGTTTGAGCAAAAAAAATTGCCTCAATGCTACAAATTATTTGGCATTTCCTGGAAATGCTAAGTATTTAGTCTCATTTACTTTGTGGGTTTATGAAATGGAATCAGCAGCATGAATCCTCATCTGTACAAACCCAAAAATAAAAGCAAAATCGTTTTGGCTTAACTTTCATCGTTAAAACACATTTTGGAATGATCAAATGGAACTCAAAGAAACCATTCAATGTGGTAGACATCAATAGAAAAGTAGTAATGCAGACAAAAGAGGGAATTTAATAATAGAATTTTCCATTTAGAATGATATTTTATTTCTAGAGAAACTGTTTCTTACAAATGCACTCAAGCAATCAAGCTTGTTTACTTCTTAAAGGGTTTTTCAGTAGTTCATTATTGCAATTCTCCCAGTGCTGCCCAGTTAACTTTAAGCTTAAAGGATTGCTGCTTTTCTATTTCATCTGGAAAAAAAGGTTTGAAAACAAACATGTATACTATTTCTCCGTTTGTATCTTTGTAATGCCAGTTATTTTCCAAATTAGATATTACAAGTATATAAAGAATTTTTTAGAAAAATAAGAATAGTTATGGAATAGGAAGATGCCAGTATGAAGTAAGAAATTATTTCCCATTTGAAATTATCCCTACCCTTGTTGCTCTTCTATTGATCAGGAAGACAAAATATTTTTGAACATACCTTACCCCAGTAGATAAGATATAATTAGAACAGTAATGAACAGACAGATGGCTGAAATCCTTACCATTACTAATACTGTTGGGAGACAATGACAAATGTCTTATGTAACTTCTAGTTGGGCCTTTTTGTAATAATTGATTTGGAATGCTGTGATATAAGAAAATTTATATATAAGTGAAAGATTGTATGAGCTTTGAGGGACAAAATGAATAAATGAAGAAGGGAAAATTGTGGGGAAGGTAATGACTGAAAGAGTAAAGAGTAAAGATAACTACAATCAAGTCTTATGAGGAAGTAGATGCCAAGACTCTTTCAAATTGTATCTACTTCTCTGTTAGGTAAAACTTTTTGTAACAAACTGTTGCCTAACTTTTCTTATGTGAAATTTCAATGCATAGGCCATTGCATCATAGGTACCTCGGTCATCTTATAGTCAGTTCATGCTTATACCACTATATCAGTAATGAGCATGGGAACAGTGTTAGGTGATGCTGTAAAATGCTACTGAACATTTTACAACAGTGGTCCAGAGCATAATCAATATTCCTGTGCTTGCAGCATGTTGGATGACTTCTCTCATGAGGTGGATGGCACCCAGTCCCGACTAGATAATGTTATGAAGAAACTTGCAAAAGTATCCCATATGACTAATGGTAAGTAGCCTGAAATCTAACAAAAATTTAACAAAATGTTATTTTTTCCATCATGAAAGGCAAGACAGTCTTCAACAACTGTAGCATCTACATCAGTAGGATTTTTCAAACCACTTGTTTCAGACCTGCTAAGTCTGCACTGTTTAAGAAAACAAAAGGGCAACCTTAAAGTCAAAAGACAGAAAATGTAAATAATAAAAAGATTAATTTGGCACCTGACATTTTTGCAAAGCATGGAAGACTTGTATGTTCTCCAGAGCACAGGGGTCCTAGGATTAGGTGGTCCAAGTCTTGCCTACTGGCTTCAGATTTATTCTTGATATCCATTAGAAGATTTTAGGTTTTGTTGATAATGGTTTTTACTGTTTTTATTGTGTTGACAGCTGCCCATTTGCATCTGTGAGATGGGTGGAGATATAAAATATGTAATAAGCAAAGTACAATTAATAAAAATGCTGGTAAAAAGTAATATGCTGCCATTGATTCAGGGAATTGATACATCAAGGAGTGAGTTGTTTGTGGTACATACCATATTGATTGATGTGTCCCAATATCTAAGTGAATTGTTCTGCAAAGGGTCTCCCTTAACACCATGGTTTTTCTTATTGCTGTCTCCCCTCTGCTCAACTTAACTCGAGCATTGTTCTCAGTGAAAAGAGCTATCATCTCTGGAAAGTATAAATACAGCTAATTTCTCTTCTTGATTTTGTTTTTACTGGCAGATCGAAGACAGTGGTGTGCAATTATCATCCTCCTTGTTATCCTTGTGGTGGTACTTATTCTGTTTTTTGTGCTGTGATAGTTTGGGGCTCGGATTCTTTTATGGGCTCCTCTTGTGCAGACATCTTAGCACTATTCCTGTCCACCAGAGAAAAAATCTTATGGAACACACCCTAGGAGAGTTTGATAACTGTGTTCTGCTGTGGATGGCTATCAATGACATAACCCTCTGTCCTCACGGTTTTTCTTCTCATGATCCTCATTATCTTGCTCAAGGAAGAAATGGACAATTCATACACACAAATACTGCTTACATTGGAAGTTGTTCCCCTGGGCTGAAACATCGGACTGTACCAATGCTCTACTATGGGACAGGTGGTTTAGACTGGAAGAAACCACTGGGCTATCATTTCCATCATGTCACAGATATAAGCCACCAGATGCCTTTTGTCTGCTTATCATAACAGGACTCTTGCCAATGTTAAACAAGCATACATATATGTGTGGATTCACATACAAGCAGAAATTATTCCATCGCCTACAAGATCCTTTCACAGGTATTTTACACAGCCAAGCCTGCCAAATAATCATGGATCTTTAAAGGAGGAAAACGGCCAGTAAGAGCAGCTACTGAATTCATACTGTGAATATTTGTTTTCCTCAACAACAGAATTGTGCACTTGAAAATGTCAAGGATACGTAGTTCTGTACCCACTGTTGTAAGGCCTAACTAATGTTAAATAGAACAATAGAACATTACACACAGAAAGCTGCAGGCTGAATCTAAACTAAAGTCAGTCTCAGTACTCCTGAAAGTAGAGGAAATGGCAAATAGAGTCGTAGCAAGTCTGGGCATTGGACTGGAATTCAGTTTTGCTTCAGGGAAGCAGACTGGCCCTAGCAGGCTAATACAGGTCGTAAGAAAAAAATGTGCATGTTTGTGTTGTACATTAGACAGCTGTTGTGACTCACTTTTCAGACCTGTAATCTCAGTTTTACTGCAATGTAGACACAAAGTCAGTAGGCATACTGTGGTTGCTAAAATCTTACGATTTTGTGGCTTTGATTATCAATTTTCTAAAAGAGAAGCCTATTATTTGAGTTCTGCTAATTGAAGAGATGCTTCTGCTGGATAGATGTCAAGATTTAAATGCAGGAATGGGGGGGAATGGCAATCTGCCTCTTCCTTCTGTCTTGTGTTTATGTCTTGGGGAGAATATGGACTCTCTTAGATGCACAAGAACACAAGGAAACAAATTGCACAAATCCTTTAGTGTTTTCAGAACTTAAGTGTGTAGTAAAATGCACTCCAAAAGAATATGGAAGCATTCCAGTCCTTCTATGATGAAATAAGTTTGCCATTATTTTACTATTTTGATAGCTTGGTGGAATTAACTGCAGACTAATAAATAGATAGGATCATGGTTACTCCTGGATCTTACCTCTGGACATTTTCCCACTAAGGCCTGGTAACAGAGGAAGCTCCATTTCCCTTGATTCTGTCATAAGGTGGTTTACTTGAAATCTACAAGATCATCATTTTGTTTCTAAAATGTATCTGGTATGAAATTTTGGGATGTTCTGTCCAGACATCATGGTGTCAAAAAAGGGAATATTTTGGACTGTACTGTGTATTTCTTTGCTAACTTTGAAGTGTGGTAAGCCTGTCCTGCTGTTCTTGATGGTTCCATAGTAATTATTCTGCTGGGAGTAGAGATTTTGGATTTCCACCAAAGTTCCTTTAAGCATTAATATGTCTCATTTGGACTCCTTTTCCATTAAGAAATCCCATGCTAGAAGTTATTAAGGCCCAGCACGATGATTACTGTCAAAAGCACCCAGTTCCCTACTACCAATGAGATTCAGGTATTGCATTTCTATTATTACATCTGTAAGATCTTAATTATCAGAAGATATTTTTATCTGAGCACATAGAGCTTGTAGATTCTTGTTTTTCTGTTATGATCTGTTGAGGTGTTAAGCTAATTAGGAAGGGGCACTTATATGAAGTTTTGATTATTATATTTCTAACAGAACTTCAGTATTGCAATTGCTAAACTGACTTTGGATGGGGATACGTGGATTGAAAATATGTTTAGGTTTCTACCAGCATCTGAGTGGGAGAGGTTTCTGATCTGCCTATGTATTTCCCAATACGAAAGCCTTCAAATCATGATGAGCATTGGTCTTTAGCTAGGAACATTGTAGGCACAGTTTTCCATCTCTTATTGATCTGCTGTTCAGAAGCATGTGAAGAAGCCCAGCATCTGTGAGATTTAGTTCATGTCCATATTCTGATGAGATCAGGAGTTGATTGAGGCTAATCTCTAGAGTAGCTGCCTAATCTTTTCTGCTCCCTGAAATGAGCAGTAAAAACAACAAAATACTCTGAGCAGAGAGTTTAAATAATTGTTTCTCAACTTTATCAGTTTTAAGATATGAATTCAGTTCCCAGAGTTCAAGTTGGCTGGGGAATTCTGGGAGTTAAAGTCCATATATTTTAAGATTGGTAACATTGAAAAGCATTGGTTTAATCCTAGCCAGATGAGATAGCATTTTATAGCTTGAAAAAAATAAGATATTTTGAAAGCCAATTGAGACATTTTAATGCTAATTTCTCTGTTAATAGAGTCAAATCAAAAGAGTATCTATGATACTGTTCATTGCTGTGTGTGTTCCAGAATCTTTTTCAGCATGTTGAAAACAGTATATTATAGCTGGTCACAAAAATCCAAATTAAGTGATGGCAACAAGTGAAAAACTCCTTCATTGCCAGCTAAGTATCATATGGATTCTTGCAGGACTAAAATAGTACACCTATTGTCAGGCTTCCCTGGCAGTCATGGAGAGTTTATTCATTTAAGGAAGCTCTTTGTAGGGAGGGCTTCCTAAAGAGAGGAAGTCTGGGGTTTTATTTATTTGCCATAATTTCCCCTTCATTCACGTAATTTTATTTCCTCACTCTCAATTGCCTATGTTTTGCAGTAAATCTATCTGGAAAATAATGCTTTTAAACATGATCTCTTGAACGTTTTGTAGGGATTGGGTGTAAAATCCAAGAGTACTTTCTTAACCATTACTTAAAGAAGTACAGCTAGTCCTCTGCTTACAGTCACAATTGGGACCAGAATTTTGGTCATAAGCCATTGCGACCATAAGTTGACGCACCACTGACTTTTTCCCCAATGGAAAAATACCGGAAACTGGCAAAAAAACAACAACATTGCATATTGTGGTCCCATGACCATGGGACATTGCAACTGGTGGTAATGTGAACAAGTTGCCAAGTGTCCAAAATATGGTCGTGTGACCACAGGGAAGCATTGCAACATTTCATGATGGCCAGAAATGCTTTACAAGCTGTGAGACATCTTTTCTAAGGCCATTGTAACTTTGAATGGTCATTACATGACCAACCATATGTCGAGGACTATCTGTGTTTTTACAACACTCACTTTTAGTCAGTATAAGAATTGAACCTAATTCAAAACTGTTTTTAACATTCTGCAGCATGTGTCATCAGAATATTTTAATGCTTTTTTTAAAAAAAAAATTGTAATGCGTAAGCTCTTAATATTTCCAGGGGAGTGCTGACACGCCATCATTCTGCAATGCTGTGCTTGTGTGAATTATGTGGGTTTTGACTTGAAATCATGCTTGTACTTAATTTCTTTTCTGCCCTACTCCCTTCCACTTCTCTAAAGAGGGAAAGCATTGAGCTAACAAAAGTCTCTGTGAATGTCCTCCTTTGAATGGCTACCTTTTCAGTATCGCTATAACAAAGGATATCTTTGTATATCTGGACAATTCTGGCGCGGCTGCTACTTCAGAACAAACTGGGTTTTTGTTTTGAACTAAATTCCATGAAACGACTATTTTGAGGTACAAGACTAGAAGTGCTGCCTTGAGAAAGAAAAATAAGCATCTTCACCCCATGCCACCTCTACAGGAGGACAAGCTTCGTTGCTCCAGGTGCTTCCAGACAGAGGATGCAAATTGATCATCCAGTCTAAAAGATGACAGCATACATGGACCTACTCCGAAGAAAACAATCGTTTTAATTTTCTGTGTTTGGAGTTGAACAATGGATTCTACAGGGGAAAAAGACAACATGCTTTAGAAAGAAGTACTCATTTCCAGGTTGTGTGCCAGATCATTTAAAGATAACTTGCAACAAGCAAGTACTAAATTGGAAGAATGACATCATTCCAGGCTTTGTGTGCGCTGGCCTCTTTCATATCAATTCCCTAGTGACAGATTTTGTAGGGTTTTTACTCCAGGTGTGATTGCATCATTCAACCCTTTTCATTGCAGAGATGTACCAGACTATTTGCAAAAGTAGTTGCCATCTTCATAGCTGCTGAAGGATCTGCTAGGGAAATGCCTTTTTTCCATTAAAATTAAGGCATCTGAATGGCCTCTAACCCTGAAAAGCTAACGTGATAGCTTAAACTTGTGAATCCTTAAGAGTCATATCATGCAATAGAACCTAGCGACAAACAGGAACATCCCAACAGCTTAATAAAGTATATTTGTGTAAGTTTTCCAGAAATATTAAGGCACAGTTAGGTGTATTAAGCGGTCACTGGATGGGCAATTGTTTATTTATATTGTAGTTTTCCACCCTCCCCTTCTGATGGTCTCATCATTCATTTAGAACAGGAGTCCACAATCTTTTTAAATGGGGCCAATTCACAATCTCTCAGACTGTTGGGGGAAGGGATGGACTATAGTTTGAAAGACTGTTTCCAAGGGTGCTTGTCTGCACGTTGGTCTCGCGGCTGTTTCAGCCTTCTGGACCCCACAGCTCCTTTTAAGTAGTGAGGTTTCTGAGAAACAAGGAGGGTTTTTTACCAATTTTAGAACATTGCACCATTGTTTCATTTACTTTATATGTCAAAGGACACTATTAGCAGTAGTAGACAGCAGCTGCTCATTCTTGTGTGTGAGGCCTTTATGTTATATTCTTGATTATAACAGAAAAAGCTTGTTCCTAGTGCCATACGGCTGACTTGTGACTACAAAGTCCTTTTGCAAGGTGAAAGGTTTACAAAGCTGCTTAAACACGTTCACTACTTTCCTCCTTTTTTGCTTAAATTGGTAATTGTAAGCAAATTCATTACTGCCTTTGAGGATCTCAGAGAGGAGAGGGGTGCAGAGTTACCTTCTCATTGGATTCAAGAAAAATTTGACCAGATGCCAGGAGCAGCTATTGAAGTGGTGGAGATGTCTTTTCTCTCATTTTCCATGTTCTAGGTGTCTCCCCACCTAACTACAAAAAATGTAAATAGAGCAGAGAAAAGATCTCATGAAATTTTCAAGAATTGTTGGCAAGTGTGGTTCCTTCAGTTTGCCATACGGGCAACAGAAATGCTACACCTGATAAAGTTGCCTTTTAAGAGCTGGTGAAGCACAACAGGTAAAAGTTTGAAATGCCAGATTGGGAAGACTCAAGTGTGCAATCTTGTAAGGGTTGTGAGCTGCCCCTAAAAGTAAAAGTCAAAGGTTGAGCTCTGGAGATTAAGCTCAATTTGCCATTGTCTGCCCAGGATGTTTTGCAACCATTCAGATTGTCCTGCATTTCTTCCCATCCAAGTATTAAGCTTTTCCTGGGGGGAGCAAATGGGTCAAGGGTATTACTACTTGTATAAGAGGCTGTCAGGGAAAGAAGCCACTCCTTTTATATACATACCTCCCTGGCAATCAGAGTTCAGTGGGACTTCAAAAGTTATCTAGATTGACCACATGCTTAGAGCAAGATAAACTAAAAACATTTTGAACAAATGGCTCTCCGGGCTCTGAATACCTCCAGTGAATAGCATGATACTATTTCATTTGGCACTATTCTACTGATTGGCCACTCAGTGTCATGAAATTCTTCCCAGATGTCTTAATCTGAATCCTATGTTCCAGCCCATTAGGTCTTACCCTTCCCGCTAAAGTGTTAGGAGAATAAGTCCCCCTGGTTCTGTATGATAACTATTTATATAACCCTAACACTGTTATTGCATCTCTTCTGCAGGTCCTTCATTTTGGGGGGTTTGGTTTTAGCCTCTTTATCTTCCTGACCTTCCTCTAAACTTGCTCTAATTTGTCCATGTCCTTTTACACTGCAATGCCCAGACCTGGACTTAGTATTCCAAATTGGGTCTGGTTAAAGTGGAGAAAAAAGAGACATGTGACTTGAATGTTGTGCTCCTGTTAATACAGGTAGTCTTTGACTTATGACCACAATTGGGACTGGAATTTCTCCCAAATTTCCTGGACTTCTCAAAGATGACAGATAGCTATCCTGAGATGATCTACACTACTTTCTTGATGAACTCAGATGGAAGGTGGGTTAGATTCATCTGGTCCTGGACAACCTAATTTATACTAGTGAAGTATTTTTTGTTCATCTATTCAGAATTGAAGTTCCTGTCTTTCAGAAGTGACACTGATGGGCAGCTGGGATTTTGTTTCCTGAGAGAAGACCAATGCAAGATAAAATATTCTGCTCATTATCACTCACTTCCCATTCACCCCATCCACCTTACAAAAAACCTATAGCCTTACATTCCTTTTGTTTCCAAGTATCTGAAAATGTCTGTTGCTTTTCTCAGTGGCATTTCTTACAAACTTAGCTTAGATTCCATTTTAGCTTTTCTGGCTTAATCCCTGTAACTTGTTTTTGTTTGTTTTTGCAATTGCCTTATATCCTCCTTGGGTTACTTGCCCCTCTTCTAATTTCCTATACAAGTCCCTTTTTCTTTCAGCTTGTTAAAAAACTATTACACGACCTCACTGGTGTTCCACTTTTTTTTCTAGTAGCAACTGTGCATGATTGCATTTTCCATAGATTATTTTTCAGGATTTCCCATCTGTCCTGGACACTTCTTTCAGGATCTCTAGCCATTGAATCTGATCCACCTTCCATAGGAGTTCATCAAAATCTGCTTTTCTGAAATCCAAAACACAAAACTCCTTCCCTTGTAATTGTGAAACTCAATGGAACATTATTCCAAAGTTTCCTTTCCTTTCCTCCCTGTTGGTTACATGCAGGAATACATACCGTTATTTTTAATACTTGATGCCATCAAACTACCAACTCTATTTTTTGTTTTCACAATGAGGTTGTTGCTCAAAAAAAGGATAGGAATTTGTTGGAAATGATTTATGATACGGATTTTTAGCAGATATCAAGTCCACCTGAAATCTATCATCCCTATTATGTGTGTCTTTGAAAATTTGATAATCTGGCTCAGAAAAGCTTTATCCATATCTTCTGGCTTTCTATCTGGATAGTTTACAATAAACTATTCATTTATAACTTTTACAGCCCACCTCAATCCAAAGACTCTGGGTTGAAACAGCATGCAAATATAAACCAACCCATTGGCCACAAAAAGAACACCAATTAATCGACTTAAGGTTGAAGGCTCAATGAAGGAATTCTGGCATAGTAGTGCTTGAACTAGCCTGTTGCCATGCTATTTAAAGCTTTGTAAATTGTATTCAGCCCTTTTATTTGGGACCAAAGTTGATTGCTAACCAAATCCGTAACTTCAAAAGGAGCAATGTTGCCAGCAATCTTGTGTTCTGGATCAATAAAGGTACATTAAAAAATTGTTCCATGTACAGTATACAATAGTAATGCAACCAAGCTGTGATGAAAGCATGAATTACCATTGTCAAAGTTAAGGTCAAAATTGGCACACCAATCAAAGCTTGGCAAAGGCATCTCAGGCCACAAGCTGCACCTTCTGTTTAACTCTTATATATTAATTTTTGCTTTTTATTCAAACATTCTTAACAGGATTTCTATATTTTGGTTTGTGGATTTCTGTGCAGGCATATGCTTCCTATGTATGGAGCCTGTTTCTTTTGAATAAGCTGTCTTTTTCCAATCTTCCAATCATCTATCCTCCCACCAAGTTTCATCATTCAGTTTCCTTTCAATTTCTAAGCCTCCCATTCCAGTGTTACATATTTTCCTTTCTCTCCTGTGGTTGGCCATGAATGTAACAGTATAGTAGGTTCTGGGCCACTGCCACCATCCTCTTCCATGTGCTGTTCTTTGACACTCATATGATGAGCACCATGTAGTGTCTATTGAACACATCCTTGTTGGTCTTTGTGAGATAGGACATTGGTCTTACCTGATACGTTCCTTCTCATTGTGGGGAGCAAAGACTCCAATGATTGGGTAATTCCTTCAGTTCTGATCACATAACTGAGTTGATCAAGTATAAAAGGTACGCCTCACTGGCTGCTCAGTGTTTTCAGTGAAGAAAGATGATTGACGGCTGGAGCACCTACAGTTGTGTTCAAAAATATGCAACCCCCACTGAAATTGAGTGTTTTGGCCAGTTTGACATTGATTTTGATCA
>JAEANM010009217.1:0-16501 GCA_017656035.1 Myanophis thanlyinensis
AGCAAGGAGAGTTTGAGGAGGAAGGAGAGGAGGATGAGGCTTAGAGGTTGAGTAGGGTTAGTCCATAGGCAAGTGTCCAAGGTGAGAGCTGTTCAGCTGTATGAGTGCATGCTTTTCCAGTTATTCTTGGTGCTTTTCACTGTTGCCTCTGTCAGCAGTTTTTGTAACTTCACTCTATGTAACACTAGTTGCAAAATATTTCTGAGGGGAAAAGTCTTCTGTTTCAATGTCTGATCTCAAACATAAAAAGTATTTGTGTTTCTCATTGGTGTCTGGATTCTTTTCTTACAAAATGGCATAAGGCATTTTTAGCTAATTGAAGGAGTATGGCAAGCTGGTACTAATTTCCTTTTGTCTTTATAGTGTGGACTGTCATTAAAAATACAAATATTCTTAGCGATTTTGTAGTTTATATTTCTCCCTGTTAATAACAATGGCTGTTAAGGAATTTTGACCTAGTAATTGTTAATTCTTTTCCTATAATACATATTCCTCACCAGGATGTAGTCCTTTAGCATAATTTTAGGAAAATAAATTTATAGGCCTTGGTTATAATAGCCTGCCAATCTGCTTTTTGATACTTTCCCTGCTGTGTGAAAATTCCAGCCCTGGTCTTTTTTCCGGCATACAGGATCTTGGGGGGTATTAAACAAAATGAATACCTTAAACTGCAAAAAAATAATTGGAGAGGCGTTCATGACATGCTATACAAATCTTGGAATGGCCCACAAGGCAACAAAAGTTGGCTATCTTTTTGAAGCAAACCCCCTCCCCAAAAGACACAAATAGGTATAATTTTTTAAATGAAGAGATTTGAGATGGCATGGTTGAAAATTGCATCTAACAAATTCCCTCGCTCTTTTCCTTCTAAAGTGAAATCTGTCTTAGAGTAATTATTATTTTTAACTTGTCCCAGTGCAGGGCAGTATAATTACAGCAAAACCATTCATGCATAAATGACTTGAAGCAACTGGTATGTTTTCCTAGTCCTTCCATGTTTATTTCATGAGCATTCAAACTCCATCTTAAAAACCACAAAGTTAACTCTGCTTTCAATGTGAAGAGCCAAGACCTCAGCCTGAAGCCAACGTGTTGAGAAAAGGGTGAATGTTGATTCATATCCAGAAACAAGACTGAGCTTGCTTCTCAACTTCACAGAAGGAATAATTAAGGTATGGTTTGGACCTTCCATGAAATCACTCTTAAATATTTTGAAATCATGGTGTGAAAGAAGATGTTTTGTGAGTATAAAGTATGACAGCTAGTGTATGGTGATGATACAGGAAACTACCATAAATCTCTTTAAGCATGAAACTTGGTCAGTTACTTTAGCCAATAATTCTTTCAGCCCTTCTTCCTTTCTTTCCTTTGAAATAGAGACAAAAGCCATCTTGAGTTTTTGCAGAACAATATCTCCATTTAATAGGAAGATTGCTCCTCCATAGATCATTTATTCTTCATTTGTTGTAAGACTTTTCAATACGTCATTCGATTATCTTTTCCCAGTGCCTCATTTCAGAAAATAGGATCTGCTAAGATTGAAGAGATTCAGTTTATTCCAAATTGTAATTTTAGTGTCTTTAAGGTAGAAAGAATGCAATTTTTTCAGTTACAGTATTAGACTTGTTGAATATATTCATTTGAGGAAAAGTTATCGTAAATGTAACTTAAACTTCAAATTCCTCGGAAATATTAGAAATCTAATAATGGAGTATTTTTTTTGACCTTGTGTAATAGCCTTTCAATATAGGGAGAAAGACATATTAGGCAAATCTATTTGGCAGAGAGATTTGATACAAGAAAAAGTTTTGCAGCTGAGATGAATGTTCAGGGGATACTTCAGATGTCCCGATACCATATTTGCATTTGGGTTCAAATAATCTGAATTGACATCTGTTCCTCAAGCACAGAATGAGTGGTGCAGATACATCCCTGCCCTTCTAGTGTCCACATATTTGGAAATCCTGAAAGGAAAACCAACAGGCATTTTTCCCCCCTGAAGTATCCATGGTTAATTTTGAAATACTGAGGTTAGGGGTTGGAAGCCCATTCCTTTTCTGTGAGTTTTCGTATGATGTATGGATAAGGGAATGGGTTTAAGTGATTTGTGCTGTAGGAAGTTCTCTTGCTTTGCTCCCCAGCAAGAATATTCTAGAATTGGAAGACTGCAGAAAAGAACCAAAATATTCTTAGTTAAGGAAAGCGGTTCTCTGAGCTTGTTTTCTTGCAGACATTTTGTTACCCTAACTAGGTAACATAATCAGTGCTAGTGTTAGTTAAGGAGAGTATTTTTTTTAATTTGTTAACCAGAAGAGATGGAGTAAGTTTTCCTTTTCTCATAATAATAGGATTCACCATTCCTAATTACATTAAAAGTGAAATACTGAATGTAATCAGAAGATTCATGGCAATGAGTAAGTGCTGTGAGCTAGAGATATAGTAAATCCAATAAATACATTTGCCCCCGGAGATCTGGACCATCACAGACCTGCAGACCTTCCGGCGCACATTAAAAACTTATTTATTCCAACAGGCTGGTCTGGCCTAGCATTATTTGAGGTTTTAAATTGGTTTTTAAATTTTAATTTTGAATCAACCACCTATTTAATTCTTTTTAATCTGTTTTTAATTGTTTAATTTATTGTTTCATTTCAAATGGTTGTACACAGTCCCAGTCCCTTCTTGGGAGAGAGTTTGTTCAAATTTAAAGAAATTTAAAGAAATTTAAATAAATAAATAAATATATACCAGGCATCCATAGCGAGGCATGACAGGGCAAATGATGTGTATTGTCACCATAATAGCACAAACCATGTGATTTATGAATGAGCAAAAGACTAGAGCGTGTACAATGTGATGGATGCTATGATGTACATTTCATTCTTTTTCATCATCTTGGTCTGAGCCAGATGCTTTCCTGGTCATGTATTTTGTCCCCAGAGGTTGATAAAAATAAATGGAGAGGACTCTGCCTTAACAGCAGTTTGATTCCTGAAATTGATTGAATAAGCTAGGTCAAACTATTACATGGCTCAATGTGTCAGGCTAATAAAGTCAATCACTACTAATACTGTAGCAGCTGGATTCTGCATTTCTGGTCTTTATTTCCATGAAAGGTTGACATGGAGCTCTATTGATATGAGGACATAAAATTTATAGGACTCAGCACCTACTGCTCATATTACTACCATAATGTTAGTATTTGGATTTCTCTAATCAAAGCTACACATTACCAATGACTATGGACTTATCACAAGCAGAATATATTTACAGGGAGACTTCAACTTATGACCGCAATGGAGCCCAAAATCTGTGTAGCTAAGTGAGAACTTTGAGTGAGTTTTGTCCCATTTTATGACTTTGTCTGCCAGAGTTGTTAAATGAATCACTACAATTGTGAAATTAGTAACCCGGTTGTTAAGTGAATCTGGCTTCCCTCATTGACTTTGCTTGTCAGAAGGTCGCAAAAGGAAACCACCTGACCCTGGCACACTTTAACTGTCATAAAAGTGAGTCAGTTGTCAAAAGCATCAATGTAAATCATGTGACCATGTGAAAAATGGTCATAAGTCACTTTTTTCAGTGCTGTTGCAACTTCAGATGATCACTAAGCAAACTGCTGTAAATGGAGGACTACCTGTATTTATTTGTTGGATTTGTATGCCGCCCATTTCATTAATTCAGTGACTCTGGGTGGCTCTAATAAAAGCTAAAAAAGTGTAAAAGGCAATTAAATTCAAATAAAAGATAAAAACTAAAATTAAAAACCAAGATGATGGACATCTTGGGAATGAAAATCTTTGTCCTGTCAGCCACCCCCAGTGTAGCAGGCCTCTCTTGGGGGCCCCAGGCCAAGCAGCAGAGCCACGTTTTTAGGCTCTTCTAGAAGATCAGGAATGTGAGGGTAGATCTCGCCTCTGACAGAATATTCCAGCAGGTGGGAGGTCCAGCAGCAGCAAAGTGTCTTCTTTGGACCCCGTCAGTCAACCTTTTTTGGTTGGCAAGATCTGAAGTAGGCCCTTTCTGCTGTAATGAGGAGGATGAGTTAATCCCAGTGGGATAAGGTGATTCCTCAGATACCTTGGAGAATTGATATACTATTCAACAGCAGTAATAATTGGAAGTGAGTTAATTCTTTTCAAGTCATCCTTGTGGATTCCCTGAAAACAACCTGGTTAGCCACCAAAAACAGCAATATGTTTGTGCACTGTGGTCCAATACAGTTGTGTTCCAAGGGAAAGATGCTGAGGGGTTATTGTTTTTTCTGAACAATAGATTCCCACACCATATTAGAGACTGTTTTTTTTTAAATGCCTAAAGCAGTGTTTGGAGCCAGATTAATGTAATGGTTAAGGCACCATGTTAGAAATTGGGAGAATGTGAATTCTGGTCCTGCCTCAGATACAAAATCAGCCAGGTGACTTTTGGCCAGTCACTTTTTTCATCCTTAGGAAGCAGGCAATGGCAAACAATTTCCAAAATCTTGCCAAGAAAACTGCAGGAACTAATCCAGGCGTCAACATTGACTTGAATGCACCAAAAAGAAAAGAAAAAAAAGCAGCCTTAAATGGGAAACAGCTGCTCTTTGGGTCAAACAGGTACAAAACCTCCCCAAGTTTGCACAATGTATTTTTATGAGGGGGGGGGGTGTATGTGGGGGGGAGGAGAAGAATAATGCAAAATAGTTGCTGTCTAGAATGAATCCAAAATGGTGATTCAGGTGGGAGACAATGCCTATCAATTAGCAGCTATTGTTGCATACTTGACTAATCTACAGTTAATTGAATCAAGATGCTCAACCTAGTACTCTGGAGTCACATAATACAGTGAACCATAGGCTAACCACACTGGCTAGGACTAGGTTAACATTACCTTCAGAATAAATGTTGGCTACTTCAAAGAATTCAGTCATTCCAGTCTGAGACAAAGCAGAGATAATAGCTACCCATTTCTCTGGCCAACATTTTGAAAAATAATCTTGCACTACTCGGCATACACTTCCAAGTTGTGCCTTGGAAGAAAGGAGAAAACATCGCAAAGCATTTGGACTTTCAACTGGAAAGAAAACTGAATTTCTTCTGGAACATTTAAGATGGGTTGTTTCAAGGTCAGACCATGACCGACACACTCAAATTGATTTAAAGCAGGACTGCCAGACTTGTGGCATATGTCATGCACTGGGCACGCCCATGCACAGTTTAGTGAAGGGGGGAGAATTCCCAATAGGTCATGTGATGCCAGCATGACGACACAAGTTTGACACCCCTGATTTAAAGCTTCAACCATTTCTTCAGCATTCAGAATGGCCTTGTTTGAGATCAGAATATACTATGAAAGAAGTTTTTGTGTATTTAACATTCCACTGTTCTTTTCCAATATCACAACATCTATACAGATGTGTTCCAGCAACAATTATTTTGTGGGAGCATGTGGGCAGGTGATTATTTATATTAATTCCTCCTGAGATTAATCAAAATTCATGCTACTTCTGTCACGAACCAATTTATGAAGGGCACAGGACTGCTAAGTGTGAATAGATGCAATGAATTACAGGTAGTTCCCATTTAATTACTACAATTTGGACTAGCAACTCAGTTAAGTAAATCAGCTGCTAAGCAAAACTTACAGTGCTTGCAATCTTACTTCACCTTTCCTTAGCTTTATAGACCCATAAAGTCATAAATGCAAGTACTGGTCATAACTTTTTCATTATCTTAGTAACTGTGAACAGTCACTAAACAAGACCACTGTTCAATAAGGACCATCTGTATACTAGATCCCCAATTGGAAAGAATTGGGACACTAGATACAGGGCTATTTATTTATCCCACCTTTATTATTTTTGCAAATAACTCCAAGACAGCAAACATACGCAACACACCTGCCTCCTCTTATTTTCCCCACGACAGACCTGTCATGTGCATTGGGCTGAGAGAGACTATTCCAAAGTCACCCTGCTGGTTTTCATGACTAAGGCAGGACTAGAACTCATGGTCTCCCACTTTCTAGTCTTCTGCTTTAACCACTGGATCAGGGGTGTCAAACTCGCAGTGTCATGTCGTCACGTGACGTATCATGAATTTTTTCCCCCTTTGCTAAACCGTGATGTGGGAGTGGCCAGTGCATGACGCATTGGGCCTGTGGGCCGTGAGTTTGACACCCCTGCCCTAGACCAAACTGACTCTATAAAACCAAATATGAATATTGTATTGTCATAAGGCATTATCTAAGCAAACAATCTTACTTCTACTACAGTATAGATTCTTAAAATGCAGACAATACTGCATTTGGGTTGTAAATCACACGGGCAAAAACCATTAGTAAAGATGTCAGGAGCCTTGCAACAGTTGCTTTGGTCTTTATTGCTAGACGTGCCCCCTTCGTTTATGGAAAGACTCCAGAAGGCATGCTGAATAACACATGCTAAATAGCTCTGGGGTACAGCTGACTGAACTCTACATGTATAAAATCAAGATGGAATCTCCCTCTCTTATGTATGAAGAACTCCGAAAACCAATTAAGAACCCTGTAACTGGCTCACATATGCAAATGTGCTTTTCTTAATTTATTCCAAGCATTAGCTGCTGAACTGGATTGAGCTCTTGGCCTCTCCTCTTATACACAGACCCTACGTTCTGCAAAATAACACTGTGCACTTTCAAAAAAAAGCCCACCACACTTAACCTTAAATCTGAACTTTTTTTGGCCATCAAATCAAGAGATTGGACAATCATTTGTCTGAAATGGTTTAGTGTTTCCTTTCCTGGGAGGGTTGGACTAGAAGACCTCCAAGGTCCCTTTTAACTCTGTTATTCTTGTTCTAAGTTAACAATTCGATAACAACGGAACTTAGAAGTGTTTGGTGTTACCTTTAATGAGTTGTTTGGCTGTAATGATTTGTTATATTTTTTTGTTTGCTGAAATTGCCAGGAGATAAACCGTTCCTGGGAGAGATCACCCCACAGTCCCTCTTACCCAAGGGGCATTACTTTGAAGGTCTGTTTGTAGTTTTGCATTCTCTTCTCCTGGGTATTGTGTGTGCGATTTTCTCCCCTTTTTGGATCAAAGAGCAAGAATAACTCGCTTCTTTGCACTAATAGGTATACAGAGCCTCATTTCTCACTGCAATCAATATCATTTGGGTACATGGGCTTCTGTCCCCCCCCCCCCCAATTGTTCTCTGATGAAGCAACTCTTTTCTCAATGTTAGTTCATAGAGAACACGCATTTCAAAAAGTGATGTACAGAAATGTCTTTGTCATTAAAAACAGTCCCTTTTGCAATCGGTGCACAGGCAGACCTTGACTTACAACAGTTCATTTAGTGACCATTCAAAGTTACAACAATGAAGAAAGTGATTTATGACCGTTTTTTCAGTTATGACGTGACCATGTCATCAAAATTCAGATGCTTGGCACCTGCTTCATGTTTATGACCGTTGCTGTGTCCCAAGATCATGGGATCCCCTTTTGTGACCTTCCAACAAGCAATGTCAATGGGGAAGCCAGATTCATTTAACAACCAGGTTACTCACTTATCAACTGCAGTGATTCATTTAACAACTAAGGCAAGAAAGGTCATAAAATGGGGCAAAACTCACTTAACAAAAGTCTCAACAACAGAAATTTTGGGCTCAATTGTGGTCGTAGGTCAAGGACTACCTGTATTATTTGTTTTATTGCACACAAGTAGTCCTTGACTTATGACCACAATTGAGCGCAAGTGAGGCAGCTGTTAAGTGAATTTTGCCCCATTTTACAACCTTTCTTGCCAGAGTTGTTAAGTGACTCACTGCAGTTGTTAACCTAGTAGCATGGTTACTAAATGAATCTGGCTTCCCCATTGACTTTGCTTGTCAGAAGGTCACAAAAGGGGATCACATGATCCCAGGACACTATAACTGTCATAAATATGAGTCAGTTGCCAAGCGTCTAAATTTTGATCGCATAACTATGGAGATGCTGCAATGGTCGTTAAGTGTGAAAAACAGTCCTAAATCACTTTTTTCAAGCCATAACTTCGAATGGTTAGTAAATGAACTGTTATAACTGTATCTGAATAGGCCAGATTTGCTTAGATATCTTGTTCTGGTACAAGGCTAGTAATCCCCACATAATTAATTGAAACCTTCCATACTAACCAGGGTAAGACATTCACATCACTCAGATATACTAGACCAGAACTGAGAAAATGTAGATGGAAATCCCACAAACTTTATCTTGATCTAGTTTTCCTCTCAAGTTCTGTAAGGTTATGAGAATAAAAAAATGTAAGGTAAGATTTAAAGAATGATATATATCTTTTAATAAATAAAATAGATATTAACTATGGTAATATAAATTGTTTGCCTGTCTTGCACCTTGGGCTGTAACTCATGGCTGTCTGTATCTTAGGAGGAAAGACAGGGAAAAAAAGCAGTAATGGATTATTCGTCATAAAATAATACGGTAATAATGGAAAATAATCTGCACTTGAACATCAGCAAGATGAAAGAGATGGTGTTAAGACTTCTGGAAGGAGAGAGGGACCTGTCCCACTTTCCATCAAGGGGGTGTGTGTTGAGAGAGTTTCCTCCTTTAAATTCCTGGGTGTCTACCACAGCAAAGATCTCACCTGGAAAATCCAACACCACCCAAGTGGCCAGGAAGGCTCAACAGAGACTCCACTTTCTTAGAGTCTTGCAAAATAAATAAATAAAGTGGAACAACATCTGATGACCTCCTTTTACTGGTGTACAATAGAAAGTGTCTTCACTCATTGCATTACAGTGTGGTATGCCGGCCTGACAGCCATGAATAGAAAAATATTACAGAGGGTGGTGAGTACAGCACAAAACATCATGGGCTGTCCCCTGATACCACTAGACGACATCACTAGGACTCATTGCCTTAGAAGAGTGAGAAAAATCCTCAAGGACGATTCACACCTTGGTCAGCTCTTCTTTAATCTCCTGCCATTGAGAAGGAGATATAGAAGCATAGGCAGCTACACGAACAGGCTGAAGAACAGCTTCTATCCGTGGGCTGTCAGACTTCTGAATGAAAATAAAATTAACTATACAACAATAGTACGATTGACTTGCGGGGCGGTGCAATGTGCAGTAAGTTCACACAGCGCAGAAGGATTGTGTGTTTGTTAGTAGGATTCACTGGGTTAGGGATTTTCTGGTTTTCACTGTGAGTTGTATTGGGTTGGGGATTTCCATGGAGGGAGGCTCAGCCAATCCCATTGTACACATGTTGTACTCTGACAATAAAGGTTTGAATTTGAATAAAATATTCTTCTTCCATGATTACCATTAATGGCAATATATTTAATTAAAAACCAGACAAATACACTAGTTCAGCAAAGGCTTTATAAACCTTAGGTTTATAAGGAGTGCTAGCAGGCAAAAATTCTGAAATTGAAAAAAGTACTGTAGGCTTAATAAATCTGCAAGAAAAGTTTTTAGCGCTCCCCAAACCTGTAATCCTGATCCAAAATATACATTTATCAACAAAAGATTTAAATGGAAGAATAGAATGATTTAATGAAGCTGTGTTTGTTGGACACACCAAACCACAAACCATCTAACTGCAATTTAGCCCAATCTGTTATGCCAATTCAGCCCACATAGCTAGTTAATGATTTGTTCATTAACCTGGGCTGTAGTAAACCATAAATCAGAAAAGTATGGGTTTATGCCTGTAATGAATACAGCTTTAGTCTTGATCAATAAGCTTCAATTCAAACAAGTTCAAACATTTGGCTATATAAATTAGCAAAGCAATGATTAGCAATTACTCTTGCTCTTACCTGTACTTGTGAACTTGTACCTGTGTAGAAAGATTACAGAATCTGTGGCTCTGTAGTTTACCATGTTTACCATAGCAATGACTATCCTTGTATATCTTTGTATATACTATTATTATCCTTGTATAATTATAATATTCATACACAGACACACTGAGGAATTGTATGGTAGAAGAGGCCAGCCACATGCCAGAACATATAAAATTATTCAGACCAAATTTGACCAGTCCCCCAAACTGAAAAGCCAATCATTCTAAACCTCTGTTAAGGGGCAGATGGAGGGTCCCTAGCATTGCCAGTTCCTAATCCTGTGTGCTAGTAAAAGCAGGTATACATTTGATTCTTATTTTCAATCAATGTCTTCTAAGGAGGGATGGTTGCGAATGAAAGACAAGAATGCGCCCAGACAAAGGCAGGGCAGTGGTGTACATTTGCCTCATTTTTAATTATTGGGCCTTTAAAGTTTTAAAACTACCAGTATCACATGCATATGAAATGGTTGCTTTCTTAAGACCTTGGACTGCAACCATCCAAACACAACAATGGGGCTTTTGTGAATTCCTGGGACACCTTAAACAGGTCATTCTCCATCACTCTCTCTCTCTTTCTGTGTGTGAGAGAGAGAGACAGACATACAGACAAAAGGAGAGAGAAAGAGAGGTCAGGGAATTTACTGAACAGAATGTATTTCCTAGGAACTTGCCTAATTTTCTAACAATTTTGGGTCCTGTACTAACAGGGCTTGAAAGCTTATTGTTTTACCCGGTCGTTAAAGTCCCCTTGAGGTTTATCTGTGTCATAGGGGTCACCTAAGTGGTGCAAATAGCCTTCTTGGAATTGCTGAAAGGACTGTTATAGATTGGCAATAGATGATGTCTATCCCTCATCCTCTGTTGAGAGAGGGCTGTTCAATATATTTAATCAGCCATTATTTAATTATTTTAACTGATTTTAATTGTATTTTGTATTTATACTTCGTTTTTATTGGCTGTAAACCGCCCCGAGTCCTGAGGGAGAGGGGGCGGTATATAAATTAAATTAATAAATTAATTAATAAAATAAATAAATTTCGACACAGATGGCCTCTTTGACCCTCTTTCAAACTGGAGGTCTTCCGTCTCCAAAATGTGGACTTTGTGGTCCTCAAAAGAGTGTCCTGTGTCTTTTCAATGCACGTGGACTGCTGAATCTAGTCCTGATGGGTTTGTCCTCCTACCTTGCTATGAAGTGGTTGATGCCAAAGGATAATCTTCCCGGTGGGCGGAGCTTTCCCGCCTTCCTTCTCCTGTGCGGACAGGTTAGGGTAGAGCTGCGAAT
This sequence comes from Myanophis thanlyinensis, assembly GCA_017656035.1. Taxonomy (NCBI): domain Eukaryota; kingdom Metazoa; phylum Chordata; class Lepidosauria; order Squamata; family Homalopsidae; genus Myanophis; species Myanophis thanlyinensis. The sequence goes on from JAEANM010009217.1 coordinate 11,110, forward strand.
TGTCTTCCACGCCTTGCAAAAGACAATGAACTCGCGCGGCTCCTTTAAACCCGCCCAGTTCCGACTGGGCCGGAGAGTTGGGCCGGCGCCCTTTGTGAATGGAGGGGGTGGAGCCACGCCGAGCCCGGTATAAAAAGAGAGGCGGGCGAGGCGCGCCCAGTTTCCCCAGCTGCCGGTATTCGGCGTGTAACGAAGAGCCGCTCTCCTGAAGGCAGTCCGTTGGGTGGGAGCTCCAAGGCACATTCGCAGCCATGCGTGAGATTGTGCACATCCAAGCCGGCCAATGCGGGAACCAGATCGGAGCCAAGGTATCGTTTGGCTGGGTTGGAGGGGGGCGGTGTGTTCTCCCGTTTGATGCTCTCCAAAGAAAAGAGGAGTGGCAGCTGCTCCTCAGGCGAAGGGAATGGAAAAGGTAGTCCGAGGCTTTCTGGGGAGAAATAGGTCGTCGCGTTGTCAGTTTTGGGCGTGGGAACCAGTAACGCGATTTCTGTCCGATTTGGGGAAAGGCAGACGGGTGGGTGAGTGGGTGGCTCTGAAGGAGGGAAGCGGCGGTTCCTGCGCTTGTAATAAAGTCTATCTAGGGCCGGCCACCTTTCATGCGGAGGAAGAGAAAGGAATTTAATCCGAAAAACGAGCTGCTTTTCTTTAATGTTTTTTGTTTTGCAAAATTTTGGAGGCTTCTGCCGTGCTCGCTCCTTCCCTCCCTGCATCTTCTCAGCAAAAGGGCGTCTGTTTGGAGACAAAGAGGACATTCAGCCACCCACCCACCCACCCCCATTTCTTCCACGCGGGGGTGGGGGAGGGAAGAAGCGAACCCTTTTATTAGTTAAATTCTCTTTTCAGCACCTGGTTCTCCCGTAGTAACAAGGTGTATCTTATCTGGGAACCTGGCTCAGTTTTAATAACAGCCTTTGGTTGTCTCACCCGTTTTCAGAGGATGAAACCTGGATGAGAGGCGGCCTTGCCACAAAGGGTTTGCAGACAAACGGCACGAGCAGATTCTCTGCTCCATAAAGGGAGCCGACAAGAAAAGCCAAAAACACCCCAAGTACAGCCTTACTTTCTTGGTCTGGGCTAATGATGCAATTCCAAGTGGCTTTTGGGTATTGTCACAGCTGTAGTGCTGCAAATACCTGTTGTAACAGCCCCTTTTTGTAAGGTTAGAGCTGCACTTAGACATGACCAAGCGAGTGGGCACGGCTGCAGAATGCGGCTAAGGTGTGGCTGCAGCACGTGCCGGTGCAGCCTTGTTGGTGCTTCAAAGGACGTGGCGAATAACACTCAAAAATCCCATTCCAGTTTTGGGAAGTCATCAGCGATGAGCACGGCATCGACCCCACCGGCAGCTACCACGGAGACAGTGAGCTGCAGCTGGAGAGGATCAGTGTCTACTACAATGAAGCAGCTGGTAACGCCTTCAGTCTCTTGCTGTTTTGAAATGTTTGGAGGTTTTTGTAAATGCTGTGTAAGGTAGTAGAAATCAAGCAAAACAAACCTACATGGAGTGGTTCTGGAGCAGAAAAGTCACTATCTGAATTGTGTATCTTGGTTTAAAAAAAAAAGCACAGCTTTGAGATTCTGCTTTTGGCTTCTTCCTCTTTTAATTTTTAATTATTACTGCTTCTGATTGCATTGGGGGGAATGAGGATTTTTAACCCACTCCAACCTTCAGGTTAAAACTGAGGAAATAATGAAGAGAGTTATCTTGTCAACCACTAAGGGAAACCCAAATCTATGTTGGGCATTGGTGGGCAGAAGTGTTTTTGACTTCCTGTTTTTAAAAGCTTTAATATCCTATTCCTTCCAACCTATAGCCTATGGTCTGCCTTCAACATGTCTGCCAAATTCTTCCCTGCTTCTGTCTTAGATGTTGGTGCAGGAGGTGAGAATGGGCAGTCCAGATTTTCCCCTGACCGTAGGATTGCAATTTTACTAGCAAATCAAGTGTTTATTCAATTGGGAAATGTTAGTAATAAAAGACAATTTTGGATTTCCATAACTGAAAACAATTAAAAGCAGCTCACAGATCAAATTTTCTGGGTCTACTCATATGCCATGAATGAACCAGACATTGCCTTCCCCAGGAACAGCTTTGCAGTACACAGTACCTGAAACTGTCATAATTGGTCATAATTTTTTCAATTCTCCAGAGGGAAAGACTGCTACTTCCCAGTTCTTTTTTATTTTTCTCTCCAAAGAAAATGGCAATGCTGTGGTCAGGCTTAGTCCAAGACCAACCTAGAACAATCCAGCTAGAGTTCAGTTCTTTAATAGCTTACACACAATAAACAGAATCTTGCCAGAGTTAAATGTATGTTATTCTCATTCTAATGGACATACCAATTAGGGAGATTCTAGGGAGTGGCCATCTCACTCTCTGTCTCCTATCCACCTCCAGGCTGTGCTCCCTCTTGTCTCTACCCACTCCCACCCCCCTACAGTTTTGGAATGGTCTGTCTCCTTCCTGGGAAACTGCTGCTTCACTATAGTCCATCACACCACCTCAGGAACCATCCCTCACGGCTGCCATTGTGGGCTGCCCCTCCCTTCACCGTCTTTTTGTACTTTTCACCATTCCTTCTCTTATATGGATAGTGAAAGCAACCAAGACAGGCAGTTGAGAATCTCTAAAGGTTTGCCTCCTTCTGGAAATAAGAATAAGCTGACTCCTTTATAAGTAATTGGCATGACGAGAGATTTAGTTTAGACTCTTTAGGGCCGTATTTAATTTTTTCTGGCTTAGTTAAGACTTCAGGTCAAGTCTTAATATTATATAGGACAGGAAATCACTGGAATTTTGGTGTTATGACAATCTTTTTTTACCCAGAGCACATGGTACATCATGCATATTCTGTATAACTAAATGGTAATAAATACAGAGTATTTTAAAACTAAATCAACTTTGTTGCTCCCTTCTAGTCACTGTTAACTCCTGGCAATTGCCTGGACAAGTCCTTGCAGTTTTCTTGGCAAGATTTGAAAGTGGTTAGCCTTCTTCCAAGAGCTGAGAAAGAGTAACTGGCCCAAGATTACTCAGTTGGCTTTGTGCCCAAGACAGAACAAAAATTAGAAGTCTTCTGGTTTTTAGCCTGTTTCTTAACACTATACCAAACTGAGTTTCAAAATTGACTTAATAATTGCGCATCCATGATTGAGTTGCACGCACATGCACAATTGCGCCCAGAGTCTTGTGCGCATGTGCAGTCGGTGAGTTGGAGCGATGGTTGGTGTGCTAGCAAAGATGACTCTGCATGCAAACTGGGGCATGTGTACCATAGGTTCGCCATCATGGGCCTAAACCAATAAACTGCTTCCTGATGTATTGTATGAGCTTACCAGTTGGAGAAATGATAGAATTGGTTCATCCATCAAGCTATGAGCTACCAGTCAAACTATGTAATAGATATACCTAGCTCTAATTTTAAATAGGGTACAGTTATCTTGAGCGCTGTATAAAGCAATACATTGTGCTCTGGTATAAAGGCCATTAAACATGGCATATGAGAACCTAGATAAAAGGAATGTTCTTTCATAGCTGCAAAATTCAGAGAAAATTATAATCAAGGTTGATGCTAGCCTTCAATGCCTCTGCATGTCAGCATTTTCATGGAGATTTAATCACTATGTGCTTCAATTCTTGTATGTGAAATGTGGATCTGGCGATTCTCTACTTCAGACTGTCGCCCTTCTGCAAGCATTTGAGATTTCAGTATTGTGAGTAAGCTGCTCTTTTAAACCTACCCCCACCTCCTTTGTCCAGTCAAGCAGGAATTTTTTCTCCCTTGTGCAGTAGAGGAGGAGGTGAAGGTGTAAATTTCTCCCATTTCAAGCACTTTGGAGAAGCACTTTTGTTTCTGGGCACACACAGATATCCATCTGAGACAAAGAGGCCATAATATGATGCAAGATGCAAGAAACAAGAGAATATTAATCACAGCTGATGTGTTTGTTGTATGTTCAGAGTGATATTTAAAAATTTGGTTCCACAAAGGATTACTTAACGCAATCCTTTAAAATGCTGAAGTTGCCAAGGGTACTATAGATGGGAGGTATTTTAGAAGACTGTTAGATAAAGACTAACTTTTGTTCTTCCCCACAGGAAATAAGTATGTTCCCCGGGCAATCCTCGTTGACCTGGAGCCGGGCACAATGGACTCAGTCAGGTCTGGACCTTTTGGCCAGATCTTTAGACCTGATAACTTTGTCTTTGGTATGTAATACTAATTATGTTTTTCTCTGATTATCTTAAATAGCTGCAACATATTTCTTACTATTCAATTTGTTCTAAGTCAAAGGTTGGCACTTTGTGTTCTTAGGTGTTGCAAAATTTAAATTTCAAGCAGTCATCAATGGCCCTAGCTGCTAGGGACAATGGGCAACACCGGAGGCTTATCCTTCCTCTATATACATCTAATAGATCTAATGAAATATATAAAAATGTATTGTTTGTAAGAACCATCAATCAGTTCAGCCGCTATATAACCATAACCGAAAGGAGCTTCACTGCCTAGATAACAAAAAGATTAAGCCCTAATTAATATGATTTCCACATTTCCTATCTGATGAAAAATCTTCCTGATCCATTTCTAATATTTTAGCTTCAAATCACAGAATGTGGGAAATCTCCAAAATTTTGCCTCTTGGACTATAGTCCTCCACTCTTTTCTCTTAAATTGAATGCAGTCATTTTTAATCTCTTCATGCAACAGATATAGGAACAAATAAGCTGACTATTACTGGGCCAGATGACAAATGTAGCCTGGATTGAATTTGATCCATAGATCAAATATAAATATTATTTTAGCATTCCTGGCATGTAAATGATTTTGTGAGTGTCTCTCTTCTCTCTAATTATTCCTCTAGGCCAGAGTGGCGCTGGGAACAACTGGGCCAAGGGCCACTACACAGAGGGAGCTGAGCTAGTGGATTCAGTTCTGGATGTAGTAAGGAAAGAGTCTGAAAGCTGCGATTGCTTACAGGGCTTCCAACTCACCCACTCATTGGGTGGGGGCACTGGATCTGGCATGGGAACACTTCTCATCAGCAAGATTAGGGAGGAGTATCCTGATAGGATCATGAACACCTTCAGTGTAATGCCATCTCCAAAAGTGTCAGACACAGTGGTTGAGCCATACAATGCCACCCTCTCTGTCCACCAGCTGGTTGAGAATACTGATGAAACCTATTCTATTGACAATGAGGCTCTGTATGACATCTGCTTCCGCACACTGAAACTCACAACTCCAACCTATGGCGATCTCAACCACTTGGTGTCTGCCACCATGAGCGGAGTGACCACCTGCCTCCGGTTCCCCGGCCAACTGAACGCAGACCTTCGCAAGTTGGCAGTCAACATGGTGCCTTTCCCTCGTCTGCACTTCTTCATGCCCGG
>JAEANM010009218.1:0-16499 GCA_017656035.1 Myanophis thanlyinensis
CAGAATTCCTGAGCCATGCTGGCTCAGGAATTCTGGGAGTTGAAGTCCACGAGTCATGAAGGAGCCATAATTGCCCACCCCTGAGATAGGAGATCAAATCTGAATGCTTTGCATCGCCAGGCACTTTGCTGGCAGTTCAGCCTGCTTAAGTTCAGCCAATCAAGCGCTAAGCACAAGGAGTGCAAGTTAATCAATAGCACTTAGACTTATATACCACTTCACAGTGCTTTATAGCTCTCTCTAAGGAGTTTACAAATGTCAGCATATTGCCCCCAGAAATCTGGGTCCTCATTTTACCAACCTCAGAAGGATGGAAGGCTGAGTCAACCTTGAGCTCCATCAGAATTAAACTCCTGGCTGAGGGCAAAGTTAGCCTGCAATACTGCATTCTAACTGCACCACCAGGGCTCCCTCCGTTTTAACAGTTCCTATGGTTATCCCCAGAAGCTGGATCCCTATTCCAGAGAAATAAGTTTTTTCCCCAGCCTTTTAATGAACACTGTGATCCTGTTGACTATTCCAAATGCAACCTGATGATGACCTGTTGAATTCTGGCAGTTTGATTAATAACTGTGGATCCTGTTGAATATCCCAACTGCTATCTGATGATAAATGTTTTATCAATCTATGCAGTTTTGAAAAACCCAAAGGAATGATTGGAAGAGGAAGCTCCTACAGTCAAAAAAGGCTGGGAGTGGACAAAGTCAATTGACTCAGGGTAGCCTATTCCTGTGTATCTTAATTCTCTTTTTCCTCCTTGACCAGCGTTCTGGGGGGCAAAAGGGAGCCTGTCTCTTGTCCTCTGTATTGGGAAGCTTCTTAGTTCATTCTCTCTCCTGCCACTTTAAACAAGAAAAGAGGTCCCTGTTAGGTTGTGGATTACTCTTTTTCTGGTTTTCCATACTTCTTCTCCATAGTGATGCCATGATAGTCATAACTCATTTTGAGTGCTATTTTATGGGATTGTTATGGTCAGGGATTTTCTACATGAAAATGTATGAAGAAATGGAATGAAGATGTTGTCAACTACCTAAGCAACCACAGGTAGTCCTCAATTTACAGCCATCCGTTTAAGGACCATTCAAAATATTTCTAGCAGGACTACCAGATTCTGTAGCAGCTTTGTTCCCTATGCCATCCGTCTGGTAAACTCACAAGATTCGTTTTTCTCTCCATGTACATGTATACATCCGAAATAGACTGTTGTTTCTCCATGTCATATAATATATGTGGGTATATGCATAATATTGTATTGATTGATTAATTGATTTTGTCATTATATACGTGGTATATATTGGAGATGGATACCCTTTGAGAGCTGTATGCAACGAAATTTCATTTTAATGTATGTCTGCCGATTAGTGTGCATTCAAAGTGACAATAAAGTTATTCTAAGTCTGAAAACTAACTATGCTAGTACAGATAATTCTTTGAATAGCTTGCAGTGGCAAAGAGGTTAGGCATCTGAGGCATGCTGCTGATAAATTGTGCTATATATAAACAAAAGTATTCCAGTATTTCTTGTATCATGTCATCTGATCTGGCAGACTATTTACATTGCCTTCACCACACCATTCAGACACTTTTTTTGTGCAATCTTCCTGCCTTTTTGTCCTTGAACCATAGAAGAAGCTAGGCTGTGAATCTTAACTCTGAAGCATTGGAGACCAAGCCTTTGTAGAAATCCTTTTCCAGTAAGCTTCTGCTCGTTGATGTAAACCTTTTAAGCTCGGTGTTTGTGCTATGGGCATTATTGTGAAATAGTGAGACAAGCCATTTACAGTTGTGTTCTTTGTAAGGATGGCTACCAGCAGCAGTTCTTCTTTTTGGCTGCATTGAATTAAAAAACAAGTCTTAGGAAAATGAAGTTTGAACAAGGTGGGGTATCGCCTGCATAATTCTTGCTTCGCCTGTTCTTTTCCCTGAAAGCTTTCTGAACATGTCTCCACCCATTCTCCCAAACTTCTCCCTTCAGAAACTTCTTTTTCTGAAAAATTGTTCAACTGAAACAGTTGGGTAGGGCTACTAAATTTGGATTATAAAAATCTGGACAGCTAAACGGCTTTTGTGGCAAGATCAGATAGCTCTTTATGAAGAGAGCTTGCTTTGGACCAAAGACCTGCAATATTTATTTTAATAGTAAACAGCAAATTAGTGGTAACAAGCTTTAAGCCGTATATTCCCTGTATTGTACATTCTTTCTGACATAACATCTTGCCTGTTTAAGACTATGGTGTTGAGTAAGGCTGCCTACTGTGACATACTGAACTCAGTAAAAACATTACAATAAGTTTCTCTTTTAAGCTTATTTTTCATATGATAGATCTGTTCTTTCAGGTAGTCCTCAACTAATGACCAGAAACAGCACCAGAATTTCCATTGAGAAGCAAGGCAATAATTAAGTGAATCACTGCAATTGTTAAGTGAATCACAGTGTCATGAAGCGATTCTGGCTCCATCCATTGACTTTGCTTGTCAGAAGCCATCTGGAAAGGTTGCAAATGGCAATCACATAACCCCCGGCATACCACAACCATCATAAATACATGTCGGTTGCCAAGCAACCCAATTTTTGTTACTCTGGGGATGCTGCAGTGGTCATAAGACTGGTTGTAGGTTATCATTTTCAGCACCATTATAACTTCAAATGGTTGTAATTTGAATATCTGTATTAATTGGGTATTGACTGAAAAAAAAGGAAGAGGAGTACCAAGAATGTTACATCGGGGCAGATTCTTCCCTTGTGATGCTTCGACAACTGAGTGCTAGTTTTATTAACAACTTTTACAAGCGTTATAGCAATTAGTTGCTGAACTCCCAAGTTCTCTGATCTTGTAAACATGCTAGGATCATCAAAACATCCAGGCCTTTTCTGTCAGTTGATGACATATGCAATATTTTTAATATCAGTCATAATTTAGGTAATATATTTCCATACGTCTTACTGTGCTTTCATAAATCCTGTTGGATTGGAGCAGGATATAAATTGAAGTAAATAAATGCATAAATCAATCAATCAGAGAAGATGAGAACCACCTTAAGAAACAAAAAATGTAGGTACTGTATGTGTAAATGTTTTCCAAAAGAAGATGATCTAGGACCGTGATGGTGAACCTATGGCACAGGTGCCACTGGTGGCATGTAGAGCCATCTTGCTGGGCACACAAGCTGTTGGCCAACTTACTCCAGCTGAGCATGCACATGTGATTGCGCATGCACACATGTGTAATTGCAGAGAGCCAGCTGGTCTTTGGGCCTCCGTTGTGTATGTACACAATTGCAGCAAGAAATCCAGCTGGTCTTTGGAGCTCTTCTGCACATGCACACGCGATTGCTCGTGTGCGTGGGTGCCTGTGCACAGTGCATGTACATAGCACATGCAGAAGCTGCATGCATGTGTAGATGGTGTTGTTGCACATGTAGTGCACATGGAGAAGCCACAAGTAAGTGAGAATGGCATGCGCAAAGCACGTACTTTTCAGCACTCGGTAAGTAAAAGGTTCACCACCACTGATCTAGGAGAAATGGCAATATTTGCCAGGAAGGCTGCCTGCCTTTGAAAAACTAAATATCATGGTCTTCCTTTCACTTGGTACTGGAATCTGTATTCACCTGCTGGAAGAATGGAGCCCTAAAAACTGTTTGCTACCCATTTTGACAGGTGCATTTGCTGGGAGCTGTTGAGTAATAGGATAATATCTATCACAGTTTTTTTGTGGGCTGGGCTTTGCATTGTTGTGAGCATTTTAATTATGGGCTGGGCATGTGATGTTAGGGTGTTGGTTGTGAATGAAAGCTGTCTTTGCACTAAGGCAGTGATTATTAGCAATGAGACTTCTCAGAGGGAACAGTGACACTGAACTTTCGTTTCTTTAAGGACCAGCAAAGGTAAGTGGCTTTACGGTTTGACTTTTCTTTCACTGTGCCCTCCCAGTTCAGGAACAGAAACTATGGGTCCTTTTGTCTTGAACTTTTATTCCTTCAGTTCATCTTCTTGCAGATTCCCTCTTCCTTGCTTCTTTGGTTATTTGTCTTTCATTTATATTTTAAAATCCTTTTCCAAGTTATTTATTTCATTGCAGAGTGGAACTTGTATGTGAATGAAGACTTTTTTTTTTATAAGGACAGGCTTTTAAATTATGAATTTACTATCAGTTCTTAGTTCTGCTATGAGTTCATTAGGTAGTAGTCTTAGGCAAGCTATCCTTCCCTGACAGTCCTCCTCAGCTACGTAGACTGTAAGAGGAAGATCATTAACTCAACTATCTTATGCAGGCTTTTTGGAGTTGTTGCATGGATTTTGCAATCTGAAAGCAACCCTACAATCCTCAGTATTGTTTTTCACGATAATCTAAATGGACAGCTGTTATATGACCAAGGAAAAGTCAAAGTACTTTGAAATTGTGAATTCCCCCCCAGGATCTGAACCATGTCAATGAAGACGCATGCATTATAAAGCTTTTTCAAGCTCACATGAGATTTGATTTACTAAACCTCCGTAAAGAAATGCATCTACAAAAGATGTTTCCAAGAAACTAAATGTTATATATTTCCAGTAATAGACATGATATTTGCTAAGCTTGAAGCTGCATAGAAAAGAGTCAGGAATGCAGTGCTGGTTTCAAAATATTTGCTCCAGCTAAGGAACTAGAAGGGAGTGTCTGGGAAAAACGATTTGCCTGAAGCTGTGACAACAGGTATGACTAGAAAAAGATGCTGAGCCAGTAATATGACCCAATTGGTCCAAACTAAATGAAAATTATTATTCTTTCTTTTTAAGAGTTTTCACGGGTTTTAGTTATATTACCCTCGAGACTCATATACTTTTGATTATGAAGAAATGTATCACAGTTCCATTGCTGGCTTTGGAGAAGCACTGCTGTTTGCACTAATTTTATTGTCTAGATTTGAAAAAGCAGAAGCTACAACAAACAAATTGGGATTTCCTTTGAAGATTGCTGAATTATAGGTAATTGCTATAATGACCGAATGAAGGTTGCAAAGCCTCCTTCTAAAATGATTTTGCAGCAGTGTAGGAATTGCCCACCAATTGATATAATCTCCAATATATAAATAATCTCTGCCATGAAGAACAATAAAAGCAGTGATCCTACTTGAGATAGTCTGGCTTTTAATTCATTATCATGGATCAATAATATTGCAGTTTGATGTCACAATCAGTGATGTAAGATGCCTCATCAATAATAGGAAGCATAATACTTCATCAGTAATAAGTTTATAAACAGTTTTCACCTATGCCTTTTTCCTACAACCCGTTGAAAACAATGCTGGAAGAGTTAAGAAATCATCTCTGTGTACTCCATAGCCAAAGGAATTTGCTTAAAGCCACAGCAAATTAAATATTATTTGTAAGAGCCACACGGGAGCTCATTTCTACAAAGTCCCTTTCTCTTTCTCAAAGAGTAGCAATGGTATGATGTCACAAAAAGTTCAGAGCTGGAGGTTCACTTTAACTCAGCTGCACAATGGCAAACACAAACCACATTTTCTTTGGATTGAATATTTCTAGGTAGCTGATGCCTAGACACTGGAAGATACTTAAGCTTACTCTCCCTTACTATTGTATGATGAGTATAGGACTGAATACAGTTGAATAATTTTGATTGTCTGGTTTTTCAGTTAAAACTCTAAATTTAGAAGTGCTTTATACTATTTTGGCACTCATTAGGGGACTTGACTGTTTTCTTGATCCATTTGTTTAAGTGTTGCTACAGTTTTATAATACCGCCTTCTTGAATTTTTCAGCATATGTGTTATTTCTCTAAACAGTACGAAACTGCCACGCATGGTAGTCTCTAATAGAAAACAGTTGTTAACAAGGTGCAGCAGGAAAACCCTTTGCAAAATCAGCTTTTCTACAGTGGGGAACCATATCTGCATTAAATTAATATGCTCACTGCCCATGTCTGCCTATATAAATAGATTTTATTTCCTTATTATTCTCTAAGGAATGAAAAATTGAGGTGCGTTTGTTATCACATTAAGCTTGTTACAGGAATAATTTATTTTTTTGCTGCTGGTGTGCTTTTGAGCTTGTTTGTAAAAACTGTTTGTTTGTTTTGAATCCAAGTTATTGGAAGACACATTCTCCCACAAGCTGTAGACAGTCCTTAATTTACAATAACAATTGGGATGAGAATTTCTGTTGCTAAGCGATGGGGTGATAAAGTGCGACCACATCACTTAGCAATGGCAACCCTGGTTGTCGTCATTAACCAAATTCCAGAGTCGGTAGGTGAGGCTGCTTCCTGCCGACTTCCCATAACCATGTCAGTGGGGAAGCTGACAGGATGTTTCAGGCAGCTTGCAAGTAGGTTAGCAGGCAGCTAAGTGGCTGCTACTGGGTGAGGAAATGGTCGAGAGAGGCATGAAGCTGATGGAGTTGGCTGAAATGGCAACATTTGACTATTTTGATTAAAGATAAGAATATAAGTACTTTTATTTCTACATGGAGACTGCTTCTGATGTCAGGGTTCCAAATAACATCCCAATGTAATCAAAACTCTCAGGAAACAAAAGTCCTTAGAATGAGATTTTATTGAAGACATCATATTGACACATCAGGAGAAAACCTGAATCTGAATTCCCACGTTTTCTCCACCCAAAGTAAAGGCAAAGTTTCTTCCCCTAAACTATCACATGCTACCTTCTCCACCAATCCAACTACGGTGGCATCCAAGGGTCATCTTCTGGTCCTCCCTCCGCAGGTGCAGGCCGGACATCCTTAATTCTCAGGGGAAAGAATGCTGACTCCCATCTGTCTAAGTCCATGATGGCGAACCTATGACACAGGTGCCACAGGTGTCATGCAGAGCAATCTTGTTGGGCACACAAGCTGTTGGCCAACTTATCTCCAGCTGAGCATGTACGTGTGATTGTGCATGAATGCATGCGCAATTGCAGAGACCCAGCTCGTCTTCAGGCATCTGCTGTGCATGCGCATGATTGCAGCAGATAATCCAGCTGGTCTTCAGAACTCTACTGCGCATGCACATGCGATTGCTCATGGTATAGTACAAGAATACAATGTATAATATACAGTGGTGTCTCGATACTTGTGCTGACTTGAACACTCTCCCTTATGGACTGTGAAGAGCTCAGGGCAATATCAGGGATGTTTATATGCCTATATTGTGTTGTATAGCTGTGCTAAAATACAAATTGGACACAGCTAATATTGCTTGAGTTCATCATTTCAATATTTTTAGTTATGTGCAAAATTTCCCTTTCACGCATAAACAATAGTTTTTGGATAGTCTGTGCTAGAATTGAAACTTCCATCCATATACAAAATAAAACAAGGCTACTACTTCTGGATACAAATTGAAATTTGGTGGTGGTTCCAGGCAGTGGTTGGGGAGAGAAAACTGGCAGAATGGAAAAAAGCCAACACTGGTGGGAAGACATTCTTGGTGATGGTGAAATTGGCAGTGCCAACCAAGTGGAGTGTATTATGCTCAAATTCTATCCTGTATAATTGAGATTATTGTAGCCAGATGCTAGTGGCATCAGCAGAGGGATGGGAAGGGCATGTGTTTAGCACATGGAGGGTCAAGTTAGGCGAAAGGAAGCATGCAAAGATGTGTCCCAATCTTGCTCTGCTCACCCCATAAAAATCACTCCACAATCTTTTCATAGTCTGTTCTGGTTGAAACCCAAAGCAACCAAACTATTTGGAGTTTTGTTTCTGCCAAATTGTGGCTGATCTGATGGTTTGGAAGAATGCTCTGCTCTATATTTTCTATTCCATGCATTCCCCTAAATATTTCTGATCCTAATTATTCTATTCTAATTATTCAAAACTGTGGTATATTGTTACATATTTTAGGCAAAGAATTTATTCAAGTATAGCAAAATATTCTTTGTTTTCCATGGTAGTGCAAATGAACTGTGGTCATTAGACGCTCGTAAGATTGTTTTTTTTCTTCCCCAAAATAATACAGGCAGATGAACTAGAAAAAGGGCCTACTTTACCAAAACACTTTTTTGATTTATAACACTGCTTAACAGGAAATGAGAAGTTCTCTCTGAAAGGAGTTCCCAGCAATATGGATCTCTCTCTTTGAATCCTGATCAACAGACCTCAACAAGCATACATACTTATCTCTCCAATTCTGAAATTATTTGTCTTTATTAGCAGTTTATAAGCTACTATGCTGTATCCATATTTGAGGCTATTTTTACATTGCACCTAGCACCAAATATGTTGTGCTGAGCCTTTTTGTATTCGTTAAAACGTATAAATCAAAATGATAGAAATTAAAACCTTCTTTCATAAGACAAACAAGTTACCTGTAAGGGTTTTTAGTAGGGCTATATATCAGGAAAGGCTGAATTTTAAGGTGCAGTTAAAACTATTTATGACAGACTGACATGAGCTGGAATGGACTGAATGAATTTCCTTATCCCAGTTCAAAATGCTCTTGAAACTCCAGCCTTGACTCGTTTTTCCCAGATACTGGAGCATTACACACTGCAGTGCATTAGCAACTGTGCTGAAATAAAGCCACTTGCTTCAAATACTGTACTGTGGTGGAGAGAGGGATTGTGAAATCAGTAATCAGCAAGTCTGCTTTAATTCAGTTATCTTTGTGAGTGGAGCACTGACAGTCATCTCAATCAGAGTTACTTTTGCTGTCACGCCATTACCAGCTATCCAATCATAGGCACTTGGAAGGAGCTACCGGTAATCAAACTTGGGGAGCAAACCTTTAACTGAAGCATCCACTCCTGGTCTCTCAAATAGTCATCTTCTTTGATTATTGTAGCTTAATGGACTACCTTGGGAGCTGTTTTCTATACTTACTTCCATGTCTTTTCTTGTTGTTAACCTCCAACAATCAGTTACATAGCATTCAGGCAGGAACGATAAGACCCTTATTTCTTTTACATAGTCTCCTGTGTGTACAGTACTGCTTAAAAATTGCTGCAGATATTCCTTGCAACAGAATCTCTTTTGGTGCAGATTTTATCACATTAGGTCTTAAAAACGCCACAGTTACTAGCATGCACATACACATACCACACAAACACACCTCTGCACCTACATACATATAAGGTACCTAACTCAAATATTGGAATTATTCCCTCATAATGGAGTAATAATGGGGAAGCGGTGGCTCAGTGGCTAAGACGCTGAGCTTGTCTATCAGAAAGGTTGGCGGTTCGAATCCCTAGTGCCGCGTAATGGAGTGAGCTCCCATTACTTGCCCCAGCTTCTGCCAACCTAGCAGTTTGAAAGCATGTAAAAAATGCAAGTAGAAAAATAGAGACCACCTTGGTGGGAAGGTAACAGCGCTCCGTGCACCTTTGGCATTTAGTCATGACCACAGAATTATTATCAGACAGCACTGGCTCTTCAGCTTAGAAATGGAGATGAGCATCGCCCCCTAGAGTCAGGAATGACTAGCACATATCTGCAAGGGGAACCTTTAATGGACTAAATGTTTTATAAATTTTGTCTCATTCTGATAACAAATATAGCTACTTAAATTTTTCCCATACAAGATCAGTGCTGATAATTTTCTTAAAAAACAAAATAACAGTTATACTCCTAAACTGGAATTGATCAGATAGTATTTTCTAGGACCCTTCCAGTACAGCTATTTTTAAAAGCTACAATTCAGCCTTCAGAGTGAGTAACATAACCATTATAAAGCCCTATTATTGTTCTTCTAGCAATACTCACTTCTCAGTTCGTGCAGAGAGAAAAAGCAAGTTCAGAATAAATTGCAATGCTAAACTTCTTGTATTGCCATAAAAATAATTCAGTTCAATATTGGTGAATGTTTCAGAAGTGTGACAGTAGCCATTATGAACAAGAGTAACAATTTATATTATTTCTTGGGCTTATTTATTTTGTGGTTGATTTTGATCTGTTCAGAGTAAATGTGGTGAGATTAGAGTTTTTTGTATTTTCAGACACCTGGGTATTTGGCTAGAAATCAGAATATCTGCAGGAAAAAAAAGAAAAGAAATAGGAAAGAAATATTTATGCTCAGGAAACAAAATTATCTCATGCTCCAGAATTATATCAGTAATTACAATAGTAGTTTGTAAAGATTTGATTCACCAGGTTGGTCTAGTGGTTAAGGTACTGGCCTAGAAACCAGAAGGCTGAGAGTTCTAGTCTTGTCATAGGCATGAATCACCAACTCTGTGATTTTTGGGTCAGTCACTTTCTCTCATCCCAACTCGCCCCACAGGGTTGTTGTTGTGGAGAAAGAAGAAGGATGAGGGAGTATTAGGTACGTTGAGTTATTTATAAAAATAATAAAGGTGGATCTAAATAAATAAATGACACATAGACACTGTACATTTTCGATGGGTACAGCTAGCCATCTATTTTTGGGTTTTTGGAAATGAGCATGTTCTGGAAGTTGTAGGAGTTTCCCCACAAATGGCCAGCAGAGAAGATAGTTTGGGTAATTTCTGTGTAGGATAGTGCTGACTAGTTTGATCCTGTTTACGTTCTGCACCTGTGGAAGAAAATGTTTGGCATAAAATAGCCTTATGCAAATAAGTGCCTGCTGCTTGTGCGAGGGATGAGTTAGACAAGATAGAAAGCCTTAAGGCTTACTCCAACGAAGTTTGATCTGTGATTTGATTACAACAGCTTGACTGCTTTATATAGTGCAGCGGGTAACAGAATAAAATGTTTTCTGTTTCTAGTTTCTATCACCATTAACTCTCTAGGTGGCCTTTATGCAAGATTCAGTTCTGCCCTATAAAAGAATAATATCCTGCTAAGTGGTTTCACTGGAGCTTTATGAAGATTACTGAAATGATTGTTGTTACTCAACATTTCTTGTTGAGTATTGTACCCCACTCAATACTTGCTCTTGAGTAAACATAGGCTTGTGTTATTCTGTATGCATAACATAAAATACATGCATATAGCATAAGTGCATATAACATAAATATAATAGATGCATATATTATATTTTTTGGCCAGGGAGAACATCCCAAATAATTTTAATAATTTAATTTAGCATATATATGCACCTGCTGATATGCAGGGGATTTTTTCCCCCTTAAAGGGGGAAAAACAAAAAAGGCTGCCAAATTCTTTCAGGGAAGGAATGTTGCGGTAATCTTATTTCCTGAAATGAACTTTAAATCTGCTTGTGAATAGCAAACTGAAAACTAGAGGTCATGCCTAGAAATGCCTGATGCTTCTGCCAAAGTTGTGTTGGAGGCTGTGCCACCTGAGGAGCTCTACAAATCTGGGATTTAGCAAGGCTAGGAGTGGAGTGGAGAAAAACATTCAATAAACTCCAGTTAACTATTTCCAGGTCTTGTCCTGCATAAGTAAAGCAATTATTAATTGGGCTTCAGAAAGCGATGAGCAACTTTAGGATATTTCTGTATTTAAAAAAGAAACCAATACTCTTTGTTGGGTTTTCTAATTCTTCGCCTTGAATCTTTCTTTTTGACTTTACAGGTATAATTACATACTTTATTTATTTTAGGTTTATATTTTGATTTTCATTCAAGAATTCAAGATAGAAAACATGATGCTGTCTTCCTTTTCCTCCCAACAACAGCAGCAAATGATCCAATACCCATTAGTGACCTTCTAGGTTGAGGGTGAACTACTGTAGTGGACTACTGCATTTGTAGTAGTACAAATGTACTACTTTCAATCTGAAAGGATTGAATGATGATATCACCATTGCTCAAGGGACTTGGGGGCTCCTTTCATGTTTATTTATTTAATTTATTTATTTAATCACATTTATATACCGCCCCATCTCCACAGGGACTCGGGGCGGTTGTTCCCTCATTAAGTTGCCCATCATAGTGGTATCCATTTATCTAGACACGGTTGCCAGCTTTTGAACTGCTGGGTTGGCAGGAACTGGAGTGTGCGACATTCTGCAGCAACATCGGGTCTTGAATATGAGCCTGTCAATCATCAGAAGCGTACTAATTGTTTGAGCCACCATGATCCTTGACTTCAACTTATGTTTCTCCACTCCTAGTTCAACACCTTAATGGCTTAACTCAGGGGTGTCAAACTCTATTTCATTGAAGGCCACATTAAGGTTGTATTTGACTTCAGGGGGAAGGATGGGCATGGCAGCTTGACATCACTCATGTCAGGGGCGCCTGTGGTGGCCCGAGACTTCTGCCAGCGAAACAGGCTCCTAAGCTCCATTTTCTGCTGCAACGGCTTCCTGCAACCCTCTGCCAGTGAAAACAGAGCCTGGGAGCTCCATTTTTTCTGGCAGAGGCACCATGATTTGATTTGATTTATTAGATGGGCTGGTCTTTTGTTCTTTCCAGGGCAGCTCCGCAGGCCAGATCTAAGCAAACTTAGATCCGGCCCCTGGACCTTAAGTTTGACATCCCTGGCTTAACTCAAACATATCTTCACTTTAACCAAATTATTCTCAAGAAAATTTACAATTAACCTGTTGTAGTAGTATAAAGTCGATAGCAGCTGACTAGACACTTGATGGAACTGCCCTCCAGATCACAAGAAAGCTCTGCAGCTGCCTATCAGCATCCCTCTGGGTGCATGTAGTATTTGGGCAGACCATCTTAATAAGCATAATTGTGTCCTGGATGTTCCTATTCCTCCTCCCTCCATAATGCTGCCTCCCTCTCATCCCCCATTCCATAAGATATGTAGCCTTAAGCCATCACTGTTTAAAGTAGTATTTCCCCTCCTTACATTGATACCATTCAGGATAGCTTGGCTGGACAGGATCTGTTAGGCATTCTTATCCATCAATTTGCAAGAAAGTCTGGTGGATAGAAAAGTCTGCCATCCTAGTGGGTTCTCCATTGAGTATGACCAATTTTCAGATAACCAGCTAAGGTAAAATGGTTGCCACTGCCACCCTATTTGTCCTCTATATGCTTTCTACTTGTTCACTTAATCCACTGCTTTTATAAATCACAAGGATGATCATCATCTGATTATTGACTTTTACATATGTATTTGTCATTAAAATTAAATGGTTTCTGTTGATGGCAAATTAAGATTGTGGTAGTTATATTGTTATGATTTAATTTACTCATAGTCACTCTTGTCTTTGTAACCTCTCATCTGGATTACTACAATGTGCTCTACATGGGGTTGTCCTTGAAGAGCATTCAGAAGCTTCAACTAGTGCAGAATCTGGCTACATGGGTAGCAAAGATGTCAGGTATTCAGTACATGTAACACTTCATGAGCTGCACTGGTTGTCAGTGTATTTTCAAATGCAGTTCTAGGTATTACTTATCACCTTTAAAGCCCTTCGTGGCTTGGGCCAGGTACCATCTTCTAATTGTCTCTCTCCATCCAGTTTGATCAGACATGTTGGACACATGCAGACCCATTGGCCAAGGAATGTTGGCTGGTGGTAACCAGAAGTGCTTTCTCTGCCATAACCCCTGCCTTCTGGAATATTGGTCCTTCAGATATCAGGATTACCCCAACCCTTTTGGCCTTTTACAAGACCGTGAAGGTTTGATTGGGTGGCTCAGGCTGGAGCCCCAAGTGCGTTAAGGGTCCTGGTTGTATTAATGATCCTGGTTGTATTAACATCCATAGTACCAGTTTTACTTGGTGCCCTACATGTTTGTTTTGTACTGTTTAATTCTTTTTATGCCTTATGATCTATGCCATCCTGAGTCACCTATTGAGATGGACAGCTATAGAAATCAAATCAAAGAAAGAAATCTCTTTTTTTCTTCCCTTTTAGACTAAGAAAACAAGATCCAAGCAAGCCACAAAAGATGACTTCTGATGCCAGTCACATGCTTGAAGCTGCTCTAGAACAAATGGATGATATCATTGCAGGTATTGTGAGAGTTTATTTTTAAAAAAACTTACACTATACCTGCCATAAAATCTCTTTTGTAACTATGATAATGAAAGATGAACTACACAGATGAATTTCCATTTATATTTGATGGTCCAAGCTTTCTCAAGTTATTGACCACAATAGTTCTTTCTGCTGAGCTATTTTTAGATTGACAGATCAAGGTCAATTTCCTGGAGAGCAGAATGTACAAGTTGTTTTGTAAAAAGTCTAGTGTGGCAACCAAGACTGTGTTTATAGGGATAAAATGGTCAAGGGGAGTGTAAAATTTAACACATGCACAAATAAAAGGACAGTCAGGACATTTTTAGTGATGTGGTCATTTAACATTAGAATAAGAATCTTCAGTGATTAGAAGCTAAGGATATTGATTATTTTAGCATAAGAATACCAGGAAAAAGGATGTTATCCTTATATGGTATTGAATATATGTTGTAAGAAAAAAAAAGCTCCAAGTGTTAAGGCTTTCAGGTTCAGGCAAAGAAAAAATAATGAAAACAACAGAAAATAGGGGTTTGTAAAGTATCACTTTCAAAGTCATAACAAACTCCTCTTTCTCTTTCCATCCTTTTTAAGTCTGGTGGATAACTAGGGTTTTCTGTTCTTTTCAAGAGTAGGAACTGAAAATTGCTCAGTTAAGTTATTCCCTCCCTAGTCACAAAGAATCCCCAAAGCAACCAATTGTATCTTATAGCTCTTAGTGTGTATAACAAAGCTGATAAAGTTGAATCAGAGGTTTCTTTGAAACCAGGAGAACTTGAAGCTTCCTATAAATACCAGAGTTTTCTGTGCTGCAGAAGTAATTTAAAAAGGTTTCCTAATGCAGCATATGTCATTAAAGAAGGCTGCAAGCTTTTGTGTGAGACTGAAGAAAGATGCCTCTGTTTCAAGTTTGCTAAATAATAATTGCCTAAAGTGGTGGCATCTTTTCTTTTTCTTCATAGAGAAGACTGGAAATACTTGGGATGCTATTCACAGGAATTTTCAGACTTTTTTAGACTGTCCAACCTGTTAGTTAAAAAGAAAAAAAAAATCCTGAAATCCCTGACCAAAAAGCAAAGCTTTGAGTGATGGAAAGTTGGATGCATGTAAGTGAATGTTTTCCTGCCTTAGTCTCTTTACAGAAACCCATAAAATTCTCATGGAAGCTATTTGAAATAACAAGTAACAGAGAGGAGCTTCCTTCCAATCTGTTTGTAAGCCTGCACTATCCTTTAGGCTGCAAATTGCAGCCCGTGGGCCCTATGCGGCCTGCCACAGAGTTTTTTTGTGGCCCGCCAAGATAGTCAGAAAAATCCGCTTTGAACTGAGATTTCTTTCCCGTGCGCGACCGAAGATTTGTCTTATATTTTCCACTAGGATGGCTACATCAATACACATGCACAGTGTAGATACACCCTTTTCCAGTTGATCTGGTTCATTTCAATTTTGTCAGCTGCCCCTCCCAACGCAGCCCCTCCCAATCACTACTTTTCGCGCCTTTCCTGCCTGGAATCACGCCTGAGGAAAAAGCTTTGTGAGCAAAGTTTTTCTTGCATGAAGATCAACAATAGATGCTCTTTGACAGACGTTAACTTGCAGGCTATGATGAGAATCTGAACAAGCAATCTCACTCCTGATTTCAAAAAAAAATTGTAGGAAAGTGTGATAGGGTACCTTTGTTTCATTAAACTGATTCTAAAATTAAATGTGCTTGCAGCTATAGATGATATGAAATTAGCACAATAAATAAATCGAATGAATCTACCACTATTTTATTTTATTTATATTTATTGATTTTTATGATACAATTTCTACCTTTTCTGAAATGCAAAGTTAACTGATGAATGCAATCATTTTAAAAGGTGCGGCCCTCCATTAACTTCCGCTCCCACAAAGTGCACCCCCCCCCGAGCCAAAACAATTGCCCACCCCTGCTTTAGTGCAACTGAGCCTGACTGAGCCTGTACTTTTTGTGTGCTAACTCAAAATGGCTATTATGGGAGGCTTAGCCATAAAATGACTGCTACTATAATCACAAGATAATAATCTATCAAAAAGTGAAACAGCTAGCTTTCTGATAGTCCCACTCCAGAATATTTGGTATCATTCCAATTTCCATTTGTAAAGAAGCAGATTACTGTAGGGTTAGCCCAGAGCTATAGCAAGAGGCAGTTTGGTGTAGTGGTTAAGGCAACTGAAGGCAAATATAGGTGTCCCAGGATAATATTGCAGGATCCAATCTGAGTTGGTCACCAAGACCAGAGGTTTAGTCTTCTGAGCTTCTGGATTTGTGCAGGCACTTGTCCAGGAAGTTGCCTGATGAACATGCCATTTTCTTTTCTAAGAATGCCACTTGATTTTGCAATCTGACAACTGTTCCTAAGACTCAGTAATTATGCTGAGAATTTATTTAATAAAAACATGTTTTCACTGCTTAATAAAATCTAATATTGGAACAGTAACACAATATACAACATCTTAAATTTTCACATAAATTCCATAACAAATTTATTATTTATTTATTTATACTATAATAAGAACATGGTCCTTTATACTGCAGGCAGGCCTAATGATACTTTTACAAGGGATAGAAAAGCCTGCCTTTATTTATTTTATTTATTTGATTTATATACCGCCCCCTCTCCCAAAGGACTCGGGGCGGTTCACAGCCAATAAAAA
>JAEANM010009219.1:0-16499 GCA_017656035.1 Myanophis thanlyinensis
ATTACAGGCCTCTCTCATCTTTTTAAGTGGGAGAAATTGCACAATTGGTGGCTGACTAAATACTTTTTTGCCCCACTATATTATTTCCAGAAGCACCTGTTGATTTTGCAGGCCTACATTTGGAATGTGTACCTTGACACATTTCTGTACAAAAAATTACACCAATCTTGTACCTTTTGACAATGAGCAATTAATTGTTTATAACTAGTCTTAGTGGACATAATTTGAAACATCTATGCAAAACTGTTTAAGTGTCAGTCTTGTTTATTGCATCATAGAGCTATTTTATTAAATCAAAGAGGAATGTAAAATTATATAGTGGCTTCAATAGCAAAAAAGAGAACAGGCTCAAAGGTTGGCACTGAAAGATTGAATGAAAATGAATAATTAAAAAAGTTTCATGATAATTAATAGGAAAGCCAACAAACATAACCATGTATGTTACTTTCTCTGTCTTGGTTTCATGTAGGATATGAAATTGGTTGTAATTGAGAACAAAAATGTTACAAAATGACTCCAGATAGCAATTATTTTTGAATCAAGTTTTAGATTATGAAAGTTTTTTTTAAAACTGCATTAAAAAGTTGGCAACAAAAATTGCAGCTCAAAGTCACTATGTACTTCCTCTAAGCTTAAAATTAGAAATAAACACAAAATTGGGTAAAATTTGCTCTTAACTAGAATTGGACAAAGGAAATGTTTGTTCATCCTTTGACTTGGAAGGAAAAAGCCACTCTCGATGAAATAGATTGCTGCTTGTATAAGGCTTCTCTGTTTCTAAATTAATATAAAAAGGAAATTAAAAGAAAAGTTCAAAAAGAAAGTGGTTCAAATAGAATAGAAAAAAGTATCCATACATACTGTATCCAATGAAAAAATGTCCTTAACCATCAAAAACAATATACAAAACCACCTGTTCGTCTTATCTACAGCTCACCCTATAAATCCACTGGATGAAACCAATGTAGAATTATAAAAGGTAACAATAATACATTTTCATATTGTTCTATAAGAGCTTATGGTTGCTTTTATCATGAGACAGGTGGATGTAGTGTTTGAGGACACAGTCCACTAAATACTGCTTCTGAATAGCCTTCTCATAATGATCAGAAATTGCACAGTCTGGATATCTGCATTCCTTATGATTACATTCAGGCTTTTGAAGGTGGCTTTTACGTCAAGGAGTTCCAAAGAAATATATATAAAAAGTCTGGCACAAGTTTTCTTTTAAAATGTAGCACAGGATGTTCTTTGGTGGATAAAAGTATAGAATTCCAACTTGCAGCATGAATACAGAGCAATCAGATCAGTGCTGTAATGGGGGCAGTGCACAGAACAGGATGCTTTAAAGTCCTTACACATTCTTGATACAGTTGCATTTAATTTTTGTTGTACTTCTCAGCACACAATGCGAAGCTTGAAAGGGGAAAACTTCAAGACCACTTAAATAGCTGGCAGGGTGTGTCGCTGTTGCGACGTTAACTCTGGGTGCCAGACATCCACAATGAATATCAGCCGATAAGCATCAGCATCCTGCCACACTTCATGTTCAAAAGAATCATCAAAAATGAGAACCTTCCCTTCTTCCCAGAATCTGAAAGAAAAAACAAATTGTATTTTACCTGCTGCCTATGAGAACTCAAAACTTTTCCAATTGTATCTACATCCTAGATGAAAAATCTACATAGTTGATCAAAGTCACCAGGTTTCACATCAAGCAAGGGTGTGAAACTCGCGGCCCATAGCCTGGATGCATCATATGCTGGCCATGCCCACACCTAGTTTAGCGTAGGGGAAAAAAGTCACGATACATCACAATATCTCACATGATGACACCATGACAATGCAAGTTTGACACCCCTCATCTATAATACCATACAGGTAGTCTTTGACTTACAACCATTTGTTTAGTGATAGCACTGGAAAAAACGGATTTATGACCTTAACAACTGTCACAATGTCTCCATGGTCACATGAAAATTTGGGCACTTGGTAACCAACATATATTTATTACAGAGTCCTGGGCTCACATGACTGCCATTCACTTTCCCAGCTGACTTCATTGTCATTGGGGGAAGTTGGATATTCTTAATGACCATGTGATTCACTTAACAGCTATGGCAAAAAGGTCATAAAATCAGACATGAATCACTTAACAACTCCCTCACTTAGAAATAGAAGTTCCAGTCATAATTAAAAAAATCAAAGATTACCTGTAGTTCTTATTTCTTTCATTCCACCAGATGAAAAACTGACAACTTTGATGGGAGCTAAGCTGTTTATACTGACCCAGAAGTTTTCACCGAAAATATACTGTGTACTATTTCTCCATAAGGAAAAAAATATTGGAAATAGTGTTTGCTACTATGTCTTATTCCTTGGATTTGTTTTTCACCTCCAAATGTGCAAGTCTCATTACTGGATAATAGGTAAGGAAATAAAGGCAATGTGGGAGATGCACATGATAAGAAGGGAGGGACTATAACAGTGTGTGAAATAATACCACATTTTGAAGTTGCTAGACATTCAAAATAGGTATTATAGTGAGAACAATTGAAAAAAAACAATCAAGACTAGGCAAGACAAAATTGTAAGGTATATTACAAAGATTTCAACTCTTTTACGTTTTATGTAGAGATGAACTGAGAGAGCAATGTTTTATCTGTTAAGAGACATTGCACTATCATAAAGATTACCTCTCATTCCCTGGGCTGGCTTTTAGTCATGAATTAATAAGAGTAACCTAAAAAGGAGAAGGATTTTTTTGTGCCACTGGACACCAGAAATTTTGAGAGCCTAATACTGGCATCCTCACAATTTGACCAATCATATAATTCTGATTTTCCGGAAAGTAAACTCTGTGATCCATGCATATACATGTGTGCCAAAACACTCATGAAATTAGCTGCAACGGTAGGATTGAAATTCTACTTTTTTTTTACATGCATTGCAACTATACATTGCACTCACAAAGGAACAGGGCTTCAATCATACTTTTGCAGCTTGCCATCTTGACCTTTTTGACCCACTAGCGATGGATTTCCTCTCTTTCATTGCATCATCATTTACGGGACCGCCTGCCACCATCAGCCTCCCGCCAGCCAGTGCGTTCCCACAGGGCGGGCCTCCTTGGGGTTCCATTGCCTGGCAGCTCCAAGGGTTCGAGCCTTCTCTGTGGGGGCACCCTCCCTTTGGAACGAATTGCCCCCGGAGATCCAGACCATCACAGACCTGCGGACCTTCCTGCTTACATTAAAGACTTATTTGTTCCAACAGGCCGGTCTGGCCTAGCATTAATTTTGGGGTTTGTAATTGGTTTTAAATTTTATAATTTTTATAATTTGTAATCAACCACCTAATTTAATTTTTTAAAATTGTTTTTAATTGTTATTAATTCATTGTTTCTGTTTTTAGATGGTTGTACACCACCCCGAGTCCCTTCTCAGGAGAGAGGCGATATATAAATTTAAATAAATAAATAAATCATCATCACAGTTTCTTAGGATACTCTTTACCTTCCCAACTCAATTTCACCTTTTTTTAAAGGAAGGGAGGGGTGATCTGTGGGCACCCATGCAAAGAAAAGTTTTGATTGCAGCCCCATGCCATAGCTTTGTTATAAACAATTATGAAGCTAATGGTTGTTCTTTACTTTGCAACATCAAATTGTTTTTAATGATAATAACCTCAGAATTATATGATACTCAGATGAAGCAGGAGCCTGGATGATGCCAAATTCAATGCCTGTGTAGATATTGTTAAATACAGTTACCATAATATATAGACCCAACTAGGTGAAGATAAGCAAGCTTCTAAGCATTATGTCTGTACTACTCTCTCTGATGTTTTTTTGCTAGCTTAGTTTACAATGAAGATGTTTCTCTTGGCTTCCATACCAGCTCTTACTTACTGGCTCTTGACACTGTAGGAAAAAATGTGTTGTGAGGCGAGGAAAAGATACCTGGTTTCTTGAGCACACCGTATCCTGCAGCCTTCTTTAGGAATGACCAAGCCTAAATGCATCCTTAACCTACAGTTCGTAGGCCCTGTGTGAGGCCAGACATGGGTCCCTGGGTGCATGACAGAATATTTGATCTGCAAAAAGATGTACGGTTGATTTTCAAAAACTCATGTCAATTATGTCAACCTTCTAGAAATATAAATAAACTGTATCTAGTTAAACCCAACCCAAATGACTAAAGTTTATGTTAGGCCCCCTAGCTGAAGTTTCGAAGCAAATTGTGAACAGCATTATGGATGAAAATAAATTTCAGCTCTTCAGACCACATGATAACATCTCAATTAAAACTGAGTCTCCTAGAACTATTCTAATTCCATTTAATCAACATATGTAAATGCTTTTACGTGTATGTCATTAAATGCCTATTGTAGATTATATTTTCACTTTAAAAATTAGGATGTAAGTATATATATTTTACCAGTGGCTTCATTTGCATGTATTAATCATAGTTTAAAGAGACATACTGTAAATGTCTTAATTTTATCCACTCCTCTCATATAACCAACAGGAAGTTTTAATGACAAATTGCAAACTGAAATTAGTGATTATATATTAAAACAGTGTTTCTCAACCTTGGCGACTTTAAGATGTTTGGACTTCAACTCTCAGAATTCCCCAGCCAGCTTTGAATTCTAGGAGTTGAAGTCCAAACATCTTAAAGTCGCCAAGATTGAGAAACATTGTGTTAAAAGATCAAGACAATTTCCAATCAAACCTGATTGCAGGTGACTTCATAGTAGCAATATAGAAAATATTTGTCTCTATTTTTTCCAGTCCAGCCAACAGCTAGAATTGTCTTGTGATTTCCCTCCAAGTGTAAATGAAGACCAACTCTACTTAATGTTTTTTTAATGGCAACCAAGTATATTTAGGTGTTATTTATCTGTTGTAGATGATTAAACAATCGATTTGTTAACTGATTTCTGAAGCTGAATCATATTGTTGGCATTAAACACAATTCCAGAAGCATGCCAGAAGGCAATTCAATCAAATCAGTTTATGTTAGCACTTTTTATAAATAAAAAAATTAGGTTAGCATAATCCTATTTGAAATAAACTTAATTTTAGCCATGGTATATATAATTTAAAGGTCTGCATCTCTGAAATTAGTTGTATATTCTTCTAGATCAGGCCTGTCAAACTGCTGGCCCACAGGCTGGAGGCGTCACACGCAGGCATACCCAGTGGTGGGATTCAAATAATTTAAAACTAGTTCTCTACCCTAATGACTGGCTAGGTAGGCATGGTTGGGTGGTCATGTGACTGGGTAGCCGTAGCCAACTTGACATCACTCATGTTGAAGGGTGCCTTTCCTTTCTTGCCTCTCCTTGCCCCTCCCCTCCCCCAGCCATTCCTCGCCTGGCACCTTTTGGGCTTTTCACCCCTTGGCCGGTGGCCAGACACTCCCATACTTTGCCTAGAGGACATTGGTAGGACGAGTGGGGGAAGGTCAGCTGGTGGAGGGGCAATGGGGACTGTGCAGCCTCATGGTCCCTTGCCCACTGGCAGCCATACGGATGAGATGCAGGCTGAAAGAGGGGGACCAAGCGGCAGTGGCTCAGCCCTAGCTTATCTTCCTCTCTGCCACCAGTTGCAGGAGGAAGGAAAGGGAAGGTGGGAATTGGGGGTCATAGCCAGCCAGGAAAGCTGAACCACTGTCTAGAGTTGCCACTATGGGTGAGCGAGGCGGAAGATGTGGGGTGTGCCTGGCTTGAAGTTCCCAGACCTTTCTTTGTAAATCTGCCCAAAAGAGGGAGGGGAGGAAATGCCTCACCTGGCCCCTTAGGTTGGATGGATCTATGTGGCCTTACCTGCCATAGATATCATGGATGCCAGCAGGTGGGAGGCAGCCAGGGACTGCAAGGTTATGCCACCTGCATTGCCCCTCCACCAGCCAGCCCTTCCCCACCTGTTGGCCCACCCACCAGCCTGCACCCTTTGGCCAAGCATGGTGGGTCCAGACCATGTTCTAGATCAATTGTACCTATTGATAACTGTGATGGACAGTTACTGTTCTGTTTTCAATCATAGACTATGTAGAAAAACAAACATCATTGCATCATTTGTCTATAACAAATCTGCTGATTCACTCATAAAAGTTCAACAAAAATAAATTGGAAAGGCAGATATTTCATTTTAGCATTTGCCCCCAGGCAAAACTAATTAATAATTATCTTTCTTCTTAATATTTTTGTAAGTCATACTTGCAAATCAATGTAACACATCTACATCTACTCTCCAGTATATATAAGAACTGTAAATATATCTTGAAATTATGTATTTATTAAATTTGTATAGCCACCCATCTCAAATACATGATTCTGGTTGAACAGTTGAAAGTAACTCCCAGTCATATAATCAGCAGCTGAGTTAAAAATAAAACCACCACCATCAAATCAACGTAACAGGCTCTGTCACACATCTGGATCGTGAAGCTTGATGACAAAACCATGTCTTTAAGACCAGCAGACTTAGCATCTATCTAATCGCAGATGGGAGTGGGGGAGGGGGGATTTGAAAGGCAGCATGTGATTCAGAGCACACATGGCTGCAAATGTAGCAACTAAAAGGAGCTGACACTCCTCACTTAGCTATCTTCTGCAGTGAATATGCAATCGGAGGAAAAGACCTGTTTGCTTTAAGATGTTCAGAACAGGTGCTGTATGCAGGCCTACATGTCCTCTGAATCACACTTTGCCCTTTGAAACTGGATAACTGCCCAATACATGTAGATGCTTCTTCATATCTATCTATGGACCTGCTCTACAAACCAGACAGTACCTGCCCCCTTCGGCATCCAGTGGCATCTGAGAAACGTTCTAATAAGGCACATGATTTTGGAACACTGTTGCAGGCATTCTCATTTTTTCTTCCTAGGGTGAAAGAAGAAAAATATAGTTTAAGCATAGGTAAACTAAATTTCACATCCCCAAATCTAAATATAGTCATACAGGGGATTTGAAAATGTCAGCTCGGTAGGCGCTTGAAAGAGATTTAAAAGTGTAATCATCCAAAAATCCAGTTGTGATTAGCTCTAATCGAACTGGCCTTCGTACCGGAGTATAGAAGTGGAATACTTTTGTACTTTCTTTTATACAGAATGTAACTCATAACTCCCCACTCATTACAGTTAGCATCCATCTAAACCAGAGGTGGTAGCTTTTTTTCTTTGAAAATTTTGCTGTGGCACAGATTTAATATTAGGCTGTCTACTACTTTATATGATATGTCATGAAATCTATGTATATCATTCATTCATAATAAATTTTCACTGATCCCAGAGAAAGTCATTGCATGCTCCTTCACATACTGCAGCTTTTATTGCATTGAGAGGAAAGCATTAGAAAGCTATTTGAATATTACATAAATTCTAGTTGTAGGTTTGTAACTATACTTAAGAACAAAATTTCGGGAGTGACTTTGGTCCTGTTATGCTCTCCCTTCCATGTTTTCTTTTTACCACCTAATTTGCCTTGGTTGGTGTTGCGAAAGAGGATAATGTTCAGAAATCCAAAGGATTTCATAAAAATATAAGTGAAATTCAGTATCTTTTTATAACAGTGGTGATGCAGTCATGATTTGCGGAATATTAATCTTCTAAACTGAATATTATGACCAATTAAAAGGAAGTTTTTATTGTAAGTAGAACTACAGAAATAAAATAAATTTTATTATTTTCCAGCACTCCAATATGTCTTATATAGCATCCCATTTTTAAATTATCCTTATAGGTGTATTGCCTCATTTTAATTATAAATGACAGAATTGCATTCACTTGTAAGAAGAAAATATCTCTTCTTTGCCAGAGCAAATTTTTGTGGTTGCATGAGGAAACGGTCACCAACTTGTCCAGACTTTTGAAGCTTTTCTAAAAAAACAATTCTGTGTTCTTTTGATCTGAACCATCTACCTTATTACTGTTTTTTTCCTCAGACTTAACAAGAACAACCTTACTTGTACCACATACCACATATCAAAATATGTGAATTTCTTCTTCCTATTCTCAAGGGATCACTGAGCCTTTATTTGTCCAAAACTCAATGTTCTTGGAGTCTGATATTCTTAGTAACCTTCTTCACATCAATAATTCAAACATTATTACCTTTCTCTGTTTTTCAATGCCTAACTTTCACAGCTAATAATTAGCACAGCTGGAAAGACCATTATTTTAAGTTTTCTGATCTTTATTGCACTAGAACAGTGGTCAGCAAACTGCAGCTCGCAAGCCACATGTGGCTCTTTGGCCACTTGAGTGTGGCTCTTCCACAAATACCAAGCAAAGAAATGCTTGGGAGAAGCCAGGGCATCTGGTTGGGGGTAGACAGGGAAAGCTCTGTGGTGCAGGGCTCTTTCCAAACCTCTGCTTAAAATCCAACTTTTTTTCCAAGCCTCCGATGGACGAGTAGCACTTGTAATCTTTTCCTTGTAGCCCAGATGAGCCGGACTTTTTGAAATTTTGGGCCCACATTGGTATGTACTGTACAAAAAAGGTTCTTCTTTATGTATGATGGATATTAAGATTAAAATGTTTGGTCTCTAAAAGCATTACTTACTGAGGATCTCAGTTTGACAATTATTATGGTCATTTTGTCATTTAATATTTAAAGATTTAGATATATTATTTATTTTTGACATTTAGAGTTTAGCACTATAATTTTAAAAAA
Source organism: Myanophis thanlyinensis (assembly GCA_017656035.1). Lineage (NCBI taxonomy): Eukaryota > Metazoa > Chordata > Lepidosauria > Squamata > Homalopsidae > Myanophis > Myanophis thanlyinensis. The sequence goes on from JAEANM010009219.1 coordinate 8,686, forward strand.
TTATTTTATTAAGTTCCTATTATGTATAGGATTATTTTTGAACAAACTTTGTACTCTGTTTCCAGAAATTGCACACATGCTATACATGAATTGTTCTTCTTTGTGTAATTAATGAGCCATTACTTAGTTTGAGTGTATCTTTGCTTTAAATGTCATTTTATAGCACTCAGTGGGTTATATTATTGCTTTATAATCAGTGACTAATCATGGGAAAGGTTATGTGTGTTTGTTTAATCTTTAGAACAGAGTTGTATGTTTATATATTTGTGTAAATTGGAAACATTTTTATATTATTTCCAAGAGTGGAGTAATAGTATGTGTTATTGATTTTATTTTGCTAAACTCCTCTAATTTACTTGGTCTTACTGAGACATGCAGATATATAAGAAAACTTTTGTTTTTGTTTTAATTTAATAGTATTTTCCTTTTTAGCTTTTGCTTTATTTTATAATCAAATTCAATCACTATCCCTATTCTATTTCAGAGGAATCTAGTGTTCTATTTCCATGAGTTACTGTGCTATTCATCTGTATTATAACACTGATAGAATATATCTAATATATATTGCTTATAATATAAGCAAATGCTAATCTCTTTCTTTTATTCTCTTGAATTATTAATATTATGTTAGCTAATTGACCTTTTGCATTTTTAAAAACTTATCTGCTTTTGGAATTCATGTACTGCTCCATTTTTTTTGTAAGAACTTAGCTAAAACTTTCCTTGTGTGTAAAATTTATTGACATTCTCCTGCAATTTCCTTCTTGAGTATAGCTATATGCATTATGTTGTGATCTCTAGGCCATTCAATATTTTTTTCCATGTACAGTTTAACTCCTTTCTGAAGCTTTAAACAATTTAACAGATATTTCATCAGTATCTCATATTTCCTATTTGGCTTGATTTATTACTGTAAACCTCTCTAGACAAGTTAGTTCCTGAATAAATTATCTTTCTCTGCAAAAGTTTTGGTAATTTTATAATCTTATTTGAAAAGGAACTCAGTATAGTCTTTCCACCTTTTCCCCCATCTTTTAATATATTTAGATTTATTTGCCTCTATTTCATCTCTTACATAATTAAATATTTCTGTCTTACATAGATAGTTGGTAGAAGCCATAATAAAATTAAAATTACATTTAATTAATGGACTGGTACCTGCCCATCTTCTGTTGGGAACTGGGCTGTGCAAGTGGCAGGCGAGTGTGCAATGCTCCATTTGAGCATATGCTGGTTTAGGTTGTGTATGTGAAACCATCCCCACACTGCCACTGCCATTATGACATGTCTACATAGGATTGCTGGCCTCCATCCATCTTACCTTAGTTATAAATTTTGCTGCAAATTTTTATATCATCTTAAACATATTTTATAACCTTTTTCTTATTATTGTCCTAATTTTGTTGACAGTGATTGAGAGCATGCTGAGTTCTAAGTTTCTTTTATGAAATTGTAAACATTTATGGTTTGTTATTTATTTCAAATATTCTTTACACACCAACAACTATGCTAAGAATAATAATAATGATTCATATGCTCTGAATCAATACACAGTTAAGTAAATGAAAAAACCCTACTCTCCTTTCATGAAGATTTCAATGATATTGTCCTCTTTTGGGAAGACATAAAATATTTCCTTAAATTGACTAAGAATTAATAATAAAAAATTTTAAAAAAGTTTTTGCTCAAGTCTACCGTAATAATAATGGTAAGAGTAGCATGGATCCATGAAAAGCATACTTTGTTAAAAAAATACAAAAACAAATTGGGCTGGCACTTTAGTTTTTATTATGCTGACTTTTAGCATCCCAGATTTATTTTCCCTTTATCATACCAGTTACTTTATTTTGTTATCATGGAAAGCGAACAATGGAAGAGACAAGAAAAGTAATGACTTGTGTACCTTGCTGCCACAGAGTAAACTGGCTCCAGTCACCCTTTTCTCGTAAATTTTCATCTTCTGGAAGAAAGAGGCCCTTGCTTCTATCCATTACAGCAAGTCCTTCATCCCGGATCACCTTCCAGTTTTTTTCTAAGGACTAATAGGACAAAACATCATGCACATTGCATATTCTTTTAGCTATTTCTTCTCAAAAATAAATACAGCCTCATCAGTCACAAAGCCTCCCATAGTTTCTCATTTTCAATTATCTTTGTATAATAATTATTCCAATAATATCCAACACTTACCAGAATGGCTTCCATTTTTATTTGCCTTTGTTTAACCTAACCGGGGGGGAGGGAAGGGGGGCTACTTTGTGGACAATCCAATAATATGCTAATCATTCAAATTTATGCATCTAACCACTGATGCAGAAGAAGAGGAGGACTTTATTATCAAGTCCAACTTGAGATCAAGAGAACATGCAAGCAAGATGTACTGGTTGTGATTGGTGACTGGAATGCCAAAGTTGAAAAGAGGAAAATATAGTTGGATTGTATGATTTAGGAAACTGATAAGACAAAATAAACGTACTTAACGGGAAACTGAAATGAAACAGGAGCCTGATATACTAAATTATGTCACTTTAGTGATTTCTTTAAGCTAACGTCGACCTCAAACAACCAAAATTGTTGTCTCTAACAAATTACTTCGTCAGATGGACTTTATAGAAATCAAATCTACTATACTATTGCTAAAAGAAGGTGGAGAAGTTCATTTATAGCACCAAATACATGGCCCAACACTGCCTGTGGACAAGTTCATAAACTGCATGGACAGCCTTAATCACATTGAGTGGTATCTGGCTCAATAGAAGAAATTGTGAAAAGGACCTTGGAGTCTAGTGAACAATCACTTAAATATGAGCTACAGCTGCAGCTGTACCAAAAAAGTCACAGGCTGCAACATTAGGGGATTAGAGGACTGGACGCTAAAACATATGAGGAACATTTGCAGGAATTGGGCATGTCTAGTTTAATCAGAGTGAAAAGCAGGATTCAGTGTGACATGACAGCAATGTTCCTATATCTAAGGGGCTACCACAAAGAAGAAGGGAAGGCAGAAAAGGCAGAACAAGAATCAACGGATGGAAAGTAATCAAGGAGAGAACCAACCTAGAACTAAGGAGAATTTTTTTGACAGTTAGAACAATTAATCAGTGGAACAACTTGCTTCCAAAAGTTGTGAATGCTCAGGCATTGGAGGTTTTTAAGAAGAGGTTGGACAGTTATTTGTCTGAAATGGTATAGTGCAGGGGTGGGCAATTATGGCTCCTTCATGACTTGTGGATTTCAATTCCCAGAATTCCTGAGCCATCATGGTTGAAGTCCACAAGTCATGAAGGAGCCATACTTGCCCACCCCTGGTATAAGGTCTCCTGCCTGAGCAGGGGATTGGGCTAGAAGACCTCCAAGATCCCTTCCAACTCTGTTATTCCATTACTACTATTGAACCAGGTACCACTGATTAAGATTTAGTCTGTCCATGTGTTTAAACAGTCTGCTGACTATTTAAGTCCACCAATAGCTATTACTAATTACAGACGTTGGAACAAATGACACAGTCCACTCATAGTGCTGTTGATACCAAAAAAGTATTGGAGAGAGAAAGACCTGGGGACTAATTATAATCATAAAAAAACATGTTACTAGTTATAGAAATTGTACAAATGAAATAGTTTAGATTCTTTTATCATGAGACACATTTCTCAGATAAAGATTTCTTATTGTGTGGGCTGTATTTGATTATGAGAAGCACTTTACATGTGATATAAAGTTACAAAATAAAGTTTTGATGCTGCAAACTTGGAAATTGATGTTGCTCTTTTGCAAAAACTGCAAATGATTACTAATTTAGATTGCATGAACAACAAACTTGCCTACATTTCTTGGTACTAAAAATAGCTGAAGTAGAAGCATAAAGCCTTTTCAAAACTAATGAAAATATCATCTTTATTAAGCTTATTGTTATTCTGTTATGGCCCATTTTGCTTGTAGCAAAAACAAAGTTCTTTATTAGAATTACTTTTTGTTCAAAAAGTGTAATAATTTTACAGAGCATTAACATGCAAAATATGATAGTTACAAATACTCTTTTCTAATGTCCACAACTTTATTTTCTGATTCCTTAGGCAACCTTCTAACTGCATTAGCTATTTTAGGCACCCGACATAAAACATCAATTAAGCAAAATAGATATTTGTTGCAGCAAGAGCTTTTGCTGTTATGCATACAAAACAGTAGCAACAGCAATAGCACTTAGACTTATATGCCACTTCACAGGGTTTTCTAGCCCTCTCTAAGCAGTTTACAGCACCAGCATGTTGCCCTCAACAATCTGGGTCCTCAGTTTACCAACTTCGGAAGGGTGGAAGGCTGAGTCAATCTTGAATCCATCAGGGTCGAACTTCTGTAGTGAGCAGTAAGTTAGCCTGCAGTACTGCATTCTAACACTATGCCACCACGGCTAGATAAAATCAATTGCTAGTGTTGTTGAAAGAGTAAATTGCTTTAACCACTGGATGATAGTATTTAATCACTGTATTATTTTATTGTTATAGTCCAGGTATGTTACTTATATTTTTTTCATATAGCTTGCATATATAAGCTACATCTGTCATTAAAGTGAAGTGTCAACTGTACCAGTGTTTCTGTAACATTTCCCTTAGTAATTACTAGGCTCTACTACATTTAACTTAAAAAAATAATTTAAGGTGCAACTAAAACTAAGTTGTAGCTTTCAGAAGAAACCTCTTTATTTCTAGGAAGTTAGATTATACACAGGCTTCATAAATATCTTTTCAACATAAACATTGGCTGAGACCCAGCACGTTGTTTCTAAATATGCCCATAAAAATGATAATTATAATACTTGTAAAATATTGCTGATTTTTAATTGTTTTTATAATTCTTTTTATTGTAAGCTGCAGACTAAAGTCATTTTATTGTGAGATGGGCAGCTATATGAATCTGAGAAATAAATAAATGGAATTAGAATTGATAAAAAGTAATTGTGAGAAAATTAGATAGGGTGGCAACAAGCAAACTCCCCAGTCTGCATAAACTAGACCAAATCATGATTTTTATCTTATATTTCATATTTTTAGAATAAGATAAATAAAATAAAAACTATAATATGTTTCTAAAAAAATCTTGATTGTTTTAAAACAAAATATGATTAAGGAAGATTCACATACAATAGCTGTTGATTACTGTTTTGAAGCCAACATCTATTGGTTCTGTCTTACCAACTTTTTCTACATGGAAATATATTATCTATAGTATAGGTGCCAAATTATGCTTAAACCCAAGCATTAAAGCTTCCAAAACAAAAGTTTCTATTCAATCCAAAGAACTATCAGCCCTTCCCCTATTTTCATTAAAATTAAATGAAACAAATAGAGGTAAATGGAAGGTGTATTATGCATTATGCAACAGCCTATGATGGGAGATACTGTAGAAAGGAGCCTTTGATTTTTCTTTCTTTCTTTCATGAACAACGGACTAAATGGAGATGCTGGAGAATCTCAGTGAGTAGCATTCAGGACAGAAAAACAAAAGCATTTCTGTCTCTGATATTTTTCCTGCCACTGGAAGGACAGGATTTGTTCTGGCCTCATAGGACATCTGAGTTGCTGCTGCAATAAATCCTGTGATCGTAAATCCAGTCCAACTTCAAAATACAAAGTGAGCTCATTGGGAAAGCAGCATCTGAAGGACTAAGCAAATGAAAAAGTCTGGAGCTGAGTCAAAGTCAAATGACGAAGATGCTAGCTGTGGTCAGACTTCGTTTCCTTCAAAACTAGCCCTGCCTGAGTCAACTATTTTGTAGCGTCTCTGAGCATTCCTACACATGTTTTTCTGCAGCCAGCAGCATTCTCTAACACTGTGTTTCCTGTCATAGATTTTTTTAAAAAACCAAGCACAGTCCCCATACAGATAGAATTTAATATGCAGATGCAAATTAAGTTCTCCTTAACTTTCTTTTACAAGGGAATCTGTTGAAAGTATCAGCTAAAAACAATAAGGAACTGGACTTCTAACATAAAAGAAAAATCTCTCCTAACATTTAAATATATCCTGCTCCAGGGGCAAAATCCGACTGGTTTTCCTACCAGTTTGGAGTGCGTGTGTCCATGCGTGCCAAACACACTGCAGCGCAGCTCTTTAAATGTCTTTTAGAGACTTCAGAGGCAGTGGGGATCATCAAGAAGGCTCTGAAGACACTCAAAACAGCTGATTTAGGTAAGTAACCCCCCCCCCCCGAGCTTGTATAAAGAAGAATAGAGGCTCAGATGGGTGGGTGGGGCCAATTTCAAACGTCTACTACCGGTTCTGCCAAACTGGCTGAATTTCACCTCTGTCCTGCTCATGAAAATCAGATCATTTTGTTTTTAAACGACTGCCTGTAGAACTATATGAAAGCTAATACTCTTATTAATTTTATTAGGACACGACACTCCCTAAACAAACACAAAAACAGTGACTAGTAATGTCTCTCCTATAATTTGACCTTTATCTGTCCTAATTCTGTGTTCTTGTAAGTGTTTTGGGATTACAAATTCAGAATTACAACTTCCTATTTAGAACAGTGCATTTTTTAAACTGATTAAGAAAAAAAGTACTTCAGGCACTGCAAGTCCATAAATGTAACATTCTTTTCTCAAATAACGTGATCATAGTTTTGTTATTAATACAGTTGGGAGAACCAGTTCCAGGTAAACCTGTCCTAGATGTACATCAAGAATAAAACTAAAATGTAAGATTAATACTAGAGCAAATCAATTGTAATTAAGGAATGGCAGTGTAGTAATAATAAATAGTTATCTCATCTATCACGACTACAAATATTGCTGAGTTCTTTCAATCTAGCCTGATTTCACCATTTATCCAGCTGGTCTAATATTGCCTACCATATGCAATTAAATGTCCCACTGAAACCTCTAAGAGTTATGAGAGCATGAGGAAACATAGATTGGCCTGTTACCCACTAATTACAATACTCAGCAATTAAAGGCTTGCTTCCTAGTAATTAGTGTGAATTATTGAGTTACCGTAGCTATCTTTGTCTATCCAACTCATGGGCTGACAATGCAATTCATTGTGTTTGCTACTGAACATACTTATGCAATCTAATCCTTCCAATACATTGTTGTAAAGCAATTTGAACTAGGATGAAATAATTTAACTTCTAGTGAAGAAAGAAAATAAATTTTATCAGTTATAAGGGTCAGTCTTATATTTCGAAAGATTATTCAAGAATAGAAATACTGTAGTGAGAAATTAATTTATTCTCATTTTAGTGCAAACGTACGCAACTAGATTCTAAATCACAGTGTAATTATCTTTTCTATCTATATCTTTGGCAATGTAGCATAAGAGAGCCAGTTTGGTGCAATGGTTAAGACATCACACTAGAACTGTGAGTTCTACTTCTGCCTTAGGCACAAAGTCAGCTGGGTGAGCTTGGGCCAGTTACTCTCTCTTAGCTCTAAGAAGGAAGCAATGGCAAACCACTTCCAAAAACTCTCACCCAAAAAACTGCAAGGACTAGTCCAGATGGTGAACAGGAGCCAAAAACAGACTAAAAAAAAGCAAGCCAGCTTACCATGTTCATTAGTAAAAGTAACAAACAGAACACATTTTATTAGTCATTTTTCTCTTAAAAACTACTTCTATGTTTGGATTTATAAGAGGTTACATCCAAAGATACATTTCTTAGAGGACCCCTTGGATTAGGTTGTGTATGCAGGAAGCAGATGGAAAGGAGATTCTTAAATATGCACACAATATATATGTTGGGATAAGATGCTTGCTTACTTTGGTCCTGACTTCTGCAGTGTGGCTAGGCCAAAGGCCAGCACATGGACCAG
>JAEANM010009220.1:0-16498 GCA_017656035.1 Myanophis thanlyinensis
CTTCCTTCCCATTGGACAATGATTTGTCCAGGATGGTATAAGAGCAGCAGGGTTGGATTAACAGACCTCCCTGCTCTCTTCAGCTCTATGATTTTATGATCCATCCGTCCGTCTACATGTTTGTCTATCTACGGTATCTACCTACCTACCTACCTAATTACCTGCCCATCCATCCATCATAATCATCAACAACCTCTCTCTCTCTCTCTCTGTGTGGTTTGCAGAACAAAGAATCTTAAATTGGCAGGTGAACTCACACCTGGCATCTGAATTTAGTGATGGGAAGAAAAAAAAGCCAGATCAAACCCCCAGAAGCCCCCAAAGAGCCAAACAGCCTCATGCTGAGATTTTCCAGCAACCGAGAAAAAAGGAAAAATAAATCCAGAATTAGCAGCCCCTTCTCTCTGTAGAGGCTCAGGTCCAATGTTCCACCTGTCCAGGGTGGGGGATTATGGGGTGCTGAGTCGTGCGATTGTATTAAATACTCTGCAAGGAAGGAAACCCGTTTTTCTAATTATACCGAGGGATCCCAACCAGAACAATTTAAATTTTAAATTTGATACTAAATTTATTTTTAAATTGTGGGGTTTGTTTTAATTACCTGTTGGATCGCATTTTAAAACGTTATTTAATGAGCCGTCATTTAATTATTTTAATGGATTTTAATGGTATTTTGTATTCCTAATCTGTGTTTTTTATCGGCTGTAAACCGCCCCGAGTCCTGAGGGAGAGGGGGACGGTATATAAATTTGATGAAATAAAAATAAATAAAAATAAAACGAGGAAATAAAGCTAATTTCCTTTGCATAATTTGCACAAGTTCTCAAAGAAGGTCCTTAACTAAAAGCTGCAACTCAGCCCAACATTTCCACCGTTTGAGGCGGACGTTAAGCGAGTTGCGTCCCGTCTTTATGACCTTTTCTTGCCGTGGTTGCTAAGCGAATCCCAGCACTCGTCAAGCGAGGAACACGGCTGTTCGGCGAGTCCCCTGGACTTAGCCCATCGGCGGGTCACAAAAAAGGCAAATCGCCTGACACCCCCGGGGGACGCTACGACCGTCATAAATACGAGTCGGTGGCCCAGCGGCCGAATTCTTCACCCCGTGACCGCGGGGAACGCTGCCAACGGCCGTGAGTCTGAGAAACGAAGTCCCGCGTCCCTATTTCCGGCGCCGGCACACCTCCAAAGGGTCACTAAACGAAACAATCATTATTGGAGGACTGATTTATTGTATCAAGCCTCCCTGCTGCGATTGGAGAATCTGGACCAGGTGGGAATTCGGGGGGGGGGGGTTCGATCCCCCTTCTCCCCCCCCTCCCCCCGCCAGTGATGTCTTCATAACAATCCCTATATTTCTCCCACCCCCCCCACAGGAAATTGCTGAATATCATAATTTGTTGCACGAGGTCTCGATCAGCGCCGACGGTAAGGATTTGGGGGGCTTTGGGGGGCTTTGGGGGGGGAAGGTGGGGGGGGGGCAAGGCCAGCTCCCCTCCCCATGGGAATTTCAGGCGTGGGGGGGAGGCATGGAGCTGGCCTGGAGCAAGAGATTTCTGGGATTTTTGTGAGCCGGATGGAGAGCCGAGCGGAGTCCTGGGCTGGCCGGCCCAGCTGGGGGTTGGCAGTGCCACAGCTGGCCCAGCTGGTTCTGAAGCATCCCTGGGTGGCAAGGGGGCCAAGGAGAGCGGGTCCCTGTGCCCCGTGCTTGAGGTGGGGAGCGGGAAACGCCAGGATTTGGGGTGGGGGGTGGTTCCCTTTTGCAAAACGAGCCCGACGTCTGAATATGGGTTTTGTTTCTTCTCCTCCCCTTCTCTTTCTCCATCTCTCCTCCTTTCTTTTTTCACCTTCCCCTCCACCTATTTCTCCTCCTTCCTTCATTCCTTCTTTCTTCCTTTTCCTCCTTTCTCCCTTTTTCTTCTTTCTCCTCCTCCATAGCTGTTTCTCCTTCTCTTCCTGTCTTTCTACTTCTCTATCCTTTCTCCTCCCTTCTTTCTTCCCTCCTCCTCCTCCTTCCAATTCTCCTTTCTTCCTTCTCCCCACTTTCTTTCTCTTCCTTCTCCTAATTTTCCTCCTCCACCCCTCCTTCTTTCTTCCTTGTCCTTCGCCTCCTCCAAATTCTCCTCCTCCATCTCTTCTTCTTCTTCTTACACCTTTCCCCATTCTCTTTTCTTCTAATTAAACATGAAATTCAGTCAACTGAACATTCAAAAATGTGTCACGTTATTGACTGGTATTGATGGTTGATATGAGTTGCTGCCAGCATTTTAAGTATCGACCAAGTGCCTTGTCAAAATATACAGTATGTATTATTATTGTTGTTTTTATTATTATTATTAGGGGAGTGGAAGGACAAGCGGAGTCTGAGCTGGCATTAAAGGAGCCGGAGGGATCTCATCGTTTGCTGAAACCCTCCCCAATATCGACATTTCCATTTCTGACCATTAAAAGAATGTAGTATTTTTGCACTGTATTATTTTTTGTGTATTTTTATTTTATGAAAATTTATATGCTACCCATCTCACCATCCAAAGCGTCCCTGCACCTGAATGTCAGACAATTCAATCCTTTATTGTCAATGCACAACATGCGTGCAGCGAAATTGAGTGAGCCTCCATCGGTACAATCACTTTTGCTGCACACCTGTTGTGCATTGACAATAGTTAATTCATAGTTAATAGACAAGGTTAATAATTGGATGGAAACCAATCAATGCGATCCTTAGCTGCATTAACAGAGGGAGTCAATTAAGATCAAGTGAGGAGTTACTAATCCCACTCTTATAAAGCCCTAGTACAGTGTTTCTCAACCTTGGCGACTTTAAGATATTTGGACTTCAACTCCCAGAATTCCCCAGCCAGCCAAGCTTGCTGGGGAATTCTGGAAATTGAAGTCCAAACATCTTAAAATCGCCAAGGTTGAGAAACACTGCCTTAGTAAGACCACACCTAGAATGCAGCATCCAGTTTTGCCCACCACACTATAAAAAAAAGATGTGGAGACTCTAGAAAAGAGTGCAGAGAAAAGCAACCAAGATGATTAGGGGACTGGGGGCTAAACATGAAGAACGGTTACAGGAACTGGGCATGGCTAGTCTAGTGAAGAAAAGGACCAGGGGAGACACGATAGCAGCCTTCCAATATTTGAAGAGCGGCCCCAGAGAGGAAGAGGTGAAACTATTTTCCAAAGCACCTGAAGGCCAGACAAAGAATAATGGATGGAAACTGAACGAGGAGAGATTCAACCTGGAAATAAGGATAAATTTTATGGGAGAACAATCAATGGTTGCCTTCGAAAGTTGTGGGAGCTTCATCCCTGGAAGCTTTCAAGAAGAGATTGGGGACTGCCATCTATCAGAAATGGTGTAGGTAGGGTCTCCTGCTTGTGGGGGTGGGGGTTGGACTATATGACCTACAAGGTCCCTTCCAACACTCTTAATCTGTTAAAAAGGTGATAAGAGATGCAATAGAATCTCAACATGATAGTGGAAGAAAAGCCCAGTGAATTCAATAGGATTTACTCTGAAGCAAGGGATACAAAGTGCCTCAGGGGTTTTAATTTTTAATCCACGCTTTAGTTAATTTACTCCTATTTTTATCCAGAATAAGATTGAAGGTGATTGAATACAGCTGTTATTTTCAAGCAGAAGGAAGGAAAGTTAGAATTATGATCCTTCAAGCTGAATCTACATCCTGCCCTTCTTCTGCATTTACTCCTGGTTGGCTCTGTATCATCTTTTAATGATAAAGCTCTTTTTTCTGTATCAGAAAGGGAGGAACAGGTGGAGGAGTGCTGGTCATGGAGATCTTCACCCTAAGAAAGGTGACAGACCAAGCAACTGTTTCCAAGTTTACCTAAAATGTTACACCAGATGGCCATAAATACACAGCTATGGACAAAAGCAGATATACCATATATAAATAGCTAAACACTGAAGAGAAGCTAAAAAAAGGGAAATTATGATTAATAGAATTTGCATCATTTATTTCAGTGAGGTTCTTGTAACGAAGATTATTTCCACTGAGGCTTCTTTTTCGTTTAAGCGGACTAATTAAAAAAAATCAGTTAGATAATGAAGTATTACTACAGGCATGTATTTGTTCTTATTAGCTCAATATATTATTTGCATTTGTATTATCTTTAGGATACATCTTAATGAAGTGAAGTAACTACCTGTATAAATATCACCCAAGCATAGCCTAAGGCTTGTGCAATGCAACTAAGATACTTGTGCTTGTGCAAAAACAAAACAATTATTTCATATCTCCAATGCCTTTAATAGTGTTGTCTTCCTTCTTTCAAATTCTTTTTCTTGTATTTTTTACAAGAAAGCAAGCTTGAGGAACCAGACTATTCCTCCTTATTCGTGAACCAATTTGGAATCTTGTTTTAATCTGAAAAATGCCGCCTTTGTATGTTTTCCAATTCTATCATTACACAAAAGTTATTTGGAAAAAAAAGCAAAAAGGGAAAGATGGAATTTCTGAATTATTTTGATTACCTTAGCACTTTATTCATTTTTGGCTCACTTGGACAAGTGCCATTGCAATTTTAAATGGTCTCTGAATCAATGGTTTTAAATTGAAGGACACCTATACTTATCGTTCAGTTTTATTGGCTTTTAATGTTTGTAAACTGCCTAGAGCCATCTCTGGGACTTTGCCAAGATTGGTGGCAAACAAATATAAGTTTTATTTGGGTCTGCCTGCTGGATTGCCATTTTGGAATCAAGTGTTAGCTTTGTATTTTGCTTGATTTGAAAATGATTCAGCGACCCATTTCTCCTTTGGTAATTTCAGAGTTTGGGTACTTTTATTTAAAGCTCACACTTTGTGTTCACCATTGGTGCCCTCTATTCATTAACTGATGTTTGCATCTGAAACTATCTTTGCTGACTAATATTAGGGATCCTTTTAAGTATCTCCTGGAATGGCCCTTTTCCCCAAACTTATGTGCTCATATGTTTTAAAACTTTTTAAACAATTATGAAACGCCTTAAGCCACTCTTTTTCTTGTGTTTATTATTTTAAACTATTATACGCTGGCTTTCGAATTCAGACTGTAGGAGTGTTTTTCTTTATATCCCTGTGGGAGACTATGTAATGCTAGCCACAGGAAAAAAATTTAATATACATAAGCACAAACCGATTCTGCTACATGGCTTTACAGCTACCTTTTTAAGTATTGGCGGTCTACAGAACAGAGAGATTCTTAACATAATGGTATTCAAAGAGACCATCTATGTGAAAATTGAACAGCCCTCTCTCAGTTAACGGGAAGGGATATGATATCGATCTCCAGTCTACAACACATTTCCTTTCAGCAGTTCCAAGAAAGATCCACACCCATTTGCACCGTTCAGGCGACTCTGAGGAGGCAAACTTCCAAGTGGCCTCAACAACTCCTTGAAATAATGCAAAGGACTTTCTGCGAGGAACATAAACCTTTCCCCACCATCTGGTCAGAGCTGAAGAAGCTTCTTGGATGAGAAGCAAAATGTCTTCAAAGAAAAACAAAATTCTTTTGAAAAAAACCACTTTTGGCATAACATGATGGTAGCGCGGGGAAGTCTGAGAGTTGAAGTCCACGCATTTTAAAGTTATGGAGGTTAAGAAAGTTTGGTTCAAACATATTCAACCATTTATAACCCTACTGATGACACAGGACAGTCTGCTCCATGGCTACAGTGACTCACTCGAGTCTCATGAGCTTTGTGGTTTTCAAGTAATACGTTGTATTCATCAGCTGAATTGCTTCCTTCCATAAAAATCAGTTAAGATAAACTACAGGTAGTCCCTGGACTTACAACCATTTGACATTCAAAGTCACAACGGCATGGAAAAAACCTGACATGATTGGTCCTCACACTTACGACCATTGCAGTATCCCACAATCGCATGGTCAAAATGGAGGTGCCTGGCAACCAGCAGGAAGTTCGGTGGTGCAATGGTTAGAATGCAGTAGAGTAGTACTTCTGCTGTCTGCTGGTTCAAATCCCACCAAGCTCAAGGTTGACTCAGCCTTCTATCCTTCCCAGGTGGGTAAAATGAGGACCCAGATTGTTGGGGGCAATATGCTGATTTTGTAAACCACAGTATAAAGTGGTATATAAATATAAGTGCTATTGCTATAATAATCAAAGCAATCCAGGGTCACCTTCCCAGTCGGCCCCTAACAAGCAAAGTCAATAAAGGAAGCTCGCTTTGCTTAACGATTGCACGCTTCACTTAACAACTGCGGTGACTTGCTTAAGCCACCCTGGCAAAAAAGGTCCCAAAAATCGGATGCCGCTCACATAACGACCATCTTGTTCAGCAGCAGAAAGTCTGATCCCCATTGTGGTTGTAAGTTGAGGATTTCCTGTATGGCTGCTACTGTGCCATGCCTACCGAGATCAACAGTTAACTCGGGAGATGATCAAGATTTGCAATGTTCACAACTCAAGGCTTTCCATTTATAGAGATACTCGCCTTACCTGGGGGGGGAGGGTTGGGGAAACAGGCTAAAACGACACAATAAGCAGCCCTTCTACAACAGGTGTCATTGGCACAATTTATTCAGGTTAGCCTAGTGTGCATTTTTCTTAAGATATATCATTTTCAATTTTTTATTATCCAAGCAGAACAAACTTGGCCTTTTAAACAGTCTCCATGATAGAAAATTGGTACGGCTGTTCTTTGGAGCACCAGAGCTTATCCGAGGCATTGGAGAAAACAAGTGCGATCTTGGGACATTTTGTGTCTCCTGTACATAGCTAAACATGGACCCCAGATATAAAGCTCCAGGACTTGTAAAAATTCTATATGCATGCTAACTAAATAAGCTTGCTTCAGTGATCAGATTCCTGCCTGGGAAAGGTTGGGGAGGGGAGCTCAGCAAAAACTTGCTTTGTCCATCTGGAATTTCTGCAGCTTGTGTTGTTTTGCAATCGAACACCAGCCACTATTAGAAAGTAAATCATTTCCCAGGATCAAGGGACAGGTGTTTAAAAAAATGTCTCCACTCAACTTCTTTGTCACTGCAGTGTCCTAGGCTACATCCATATCATCCTTCACTTTTTCAGCTACTCTAGAAGCTCCTGAATAATGGAGGTGAGAGGAGAGAGACTGATATAAACCCAGTCTTTTGTTTATTTGTTTTCTTTTTGGCTCAATTGGACAAGCCCCAACAGGCCACTCTACCTGTTCTCACTCTATTGTACTCGTTCAGCCACTGTAACTTTCCCTGTCAGAAAAAAAGAAAAGCTGAACAGATAAATCCACCCGTTGACTTAAGATCGTTGTTTCTCAACCGTGGCAACTTTAAAACCCCTGGGCTTCACTTCTTAAAGGTGCCAAGATCGAACAAGACCGACCCTAAATCTCACACCACAACCAAGGATAGAAATTTGGAGATGAACTCAAGGGGGCCTAGAGAAACCAATTCACGGCCAACTCCTTCCAAGGGTGAAGCCCATTCAGTGAATGAGGAGCCAGAATTACCACCCTGACCTAATCTATGTCCCAATTTGTTACTGGCAGATCAATAATTCTCTTTTCTTATATATTGGGCTTTGCATTTGGACCTTAAGGAACCGGCTACGTCCAACAGCTGTTACCACACTCAGTACAACTATAAGGCCCTTCTCCCAGAGCCAAGTCATCTTGGTTGGGTTTTTGGGGGCTAGACTCCAGATGAAAACCTTTCCCACAGTGGCCGCAGATAAGAAGCCGTTCGCCGCCTTCTTCATCAGAGCTATCATTGCCATTGGTAACACTGGCATCAGCACACAAAGTATCAAGACCAGTCATGCGCGGGATCCCAACGCTTCCATCGTGGTGGCCCTCAATGCTGCCCTCGTCAAAATTTGGGTCGACCTCACAGAGGAGGTCATGGCTCATGCTGGGGCTGTGAGCATTGGCGTGGGTGCGACGGTGGCGAATGATGTGTGAGCTGAGCCGAAAGCTCTTCCCGCACTCGGTGCACACATAGGGCTTTTCCCCCGTGTGCACCCGCCAGTGGTCCACCAGATTGGAGTGGTGGGTGAACCTCTTGCCACACTCGACACAACCGTAGGGTTTCTCACCCGTGTGGGTACGCCGATGGTTCGCCAGCGTGGAACTCCCTGAAAAGCGCTTTCCGCATTCCTGGCATTGGTACGGCTTCTCTCCGGTGTGAGTCCGCTGATGGCGAGTCAGGCATGAACTGCCGGTAAATC
The DNA here is from genome assembly GCA_017656035.1 of Myanophis thanlyinensis. Classification (NCBI taxonomy): domain Eukaryota; kingdom Metazoa; phylum Chordata; class Lepidosauria; order Squamata; family Homalopsidae; genus Myanophis; species Myanophis thanlyinensis. The sequence continues at coordinate 8,195 of JAEANM010009220.1, forward strand.
GCTTACCGCATACGCTGCACTGGTAAGGTGTGACCCCTGTGTGGCCGCGACGGTGCAGGTTGTAGTTGGAGCTTTGAGAGAAGGCCTTGCCGCACAGTTCGCAACGATAGGGCCGCTCCCCGGTGTGGAAACGCCGATGCTGGAGGAGGTTGGAACTAGCCGTGAAGGCCTTGCCGCAGTCCCCGCAGACATAGGGGCGCTCCCCGGTGTGCGTCCGCTGGTGCTTGGTGAGCGCTGAGCTCTGGTTGAAGCTGCGGCCGCAGTCATTGCAACGGTACGGCTTCTCTCCTGTGTGGATGATCTGGTGCTTGGCCAGGTTCGAGCGGCGGCTAAAACTCTTCCCGCACACGCCACAAGTGTTTGGGTGCAAAGAGGAAGACTACAAGGATGGAGAAGAAGAAAACGTGAAGAAAGGTTTTGGGGGCAAAACGGTAGGCCTGCCTAGAACTCATTCACTTATTTCTGAAATGGATGCTGAGAAAAATATGGCTTATCTGGGCCCTATCCTTTCAGCGGTGGCATTTTTTGCAAAATACAACAGCTAACTGAATTTCTACAAATGGGCTTCTTCATAAAAAGGTTAAAAAAATAGAGCTGTTCTTTCATTTTTACCCATACTGATAGTAATGCATTTCTAATAATAAGGCAGCCTCTTTTCGGCGGCAGAGGCACCACGGGCCAGTCCTTTGATATTGCCAGCCCAGCCCCATGGGCTGAATTTAAGCACCCCATAGGCTGGACCCGCCCTCTGGGCCTTGAGTCTGACACCCCTATTCTAGTCCATCCTTCTGCTCAAGGCAGGAGTCCTTAAACCAGCCTGTATCTCTAAGTTCCCATAGTTGTACCTTACTACTCACCAGAGGTGAAATTCAGCTGGTTTGCACTGGTTCTATAGAACCAGTTTGTAACAATTCGGAGAACCGGTTATTAGAAGAAATCTCCTTTTGTTTTTTTCCCCATTTTGCAGGGTTAATCCTGTAAAGGTTAATTTTGCAGGGTTAATCCTGTAAATAAGGCAGCTGTTTCTAGCCTAATCTTTCTTGCCTTGCTCACAGAAACTGCCTCTTCTCCCCTTATTACATTGTAACTTTGGTGAAGTTTAATTCTGTGCTTGGTGAGGTTTAATCCTGTGGCCACGTCCACAGAACCGGTAGTAAAAAAAATTGAATTTCACCACTGCTACTCACCGAACCCTCTATTGGGATGGTGACTTTCTGCACCTCAAACTCTTGTCCCTTCGGCTCCTCAGATTCCACCTTCATCTTTTCCTGAGTTGAGGAACCTCGTGAAGATGCAGAATCCAGCTGGTTTGGGCAGAGACAAAACAATCCAAATAAAGAACAATAGTTAAAGAACTGCAGGTAGCCCTCAACTTACAACAATTCATTTAGGAACTGTTCAAAGCTACGACAGACACTGGAAAAAAAATGACTTGTGACCGTTTTTCAGATCTATGACCTCTGCAGCAATCCCCACGGTCGTGTGAGCCAAAATTCAGATGCTTGGAAACTGGTTCATATTTAGGACCGTTGCAACGTCCTGGGTCGTGTGACCCCCTTTTGAGAACTTCTGACCAACAAAGTCAAGGGGGAAGCCAGATTCACTCAACCACCGAGGTTTAACAACTGCAATGACTCACTTAACAACAATGGCATAAAAGTCACAAAATCGGGCAAAAATCAACTCAACATTTCCCTTAGCAACATAGATTTAGGGCTCAATTGCGATCGTATGCTCACGACCATGGGGATGCTGCAGGGGTCGTAGATCTGAAAAGTAGTCACATGTCACTTTTTCCCAGTGTCGTCGTAACTCTGAACAGTTCCTAAATGAGGACTACCTGTACTTCTTTCAAGTTCTTCCACCCGTCCAGTTAAATCTTCAGTGTTTCTATCTTCCTTGCCTCCACTCACCACTTTTCCACCTGCAGACAGTTCCATCTCAAATTCCAGATCCTCCTTCACCTTTTTTTCAGTCTTTACTCTAAGCAATCGCTTTTCTTCATTGCTATGCGCTCTGGCAGACACTCTACCCTGGAAGGAGGACGAATCCAGCTGGGAAACCCAAAGGAGCAAAACGAGAGATCCAGCGTTTACTTAGGTTCCATTTGTTCCAAACATAGAGACAGACACAACATCTCACAACCAATCTTAAACATCAAGGTCAACAACCAACGTTATTTCAGCTTGCAAGTTCCTCATTCAAATGCAAATAAGAATTTACACAGGGAGGTGTAAATAACTTCACTAGGTTGTGAATGGCTGTAACTAAGTGTCCACAAGGAATCCTCTGAAGTGAAACACCACAACATGAATGCTAAAAGCTCACCAAATCAAGCCTAGCTATTTCAGATTTAAATATATGTTCCCATTATATTTCACAGGGAAGGCTATTTGAAATACCAAATATGTGTTTCATATCATAAGTTCTAAAAGCCTGGTTTTGTTTCTTTCCTGCATTCACTTTCTCAAATATGTGTGGTACTCAATGATGCATAAGGCGTTTTATCACCCTAAAGCTAACCACGCTTTTACAGTAATAATCATGTTACAGCCAAGAAAAACGTGAAAAAACACATGGTTTTGTCCTTAGCTTTGTGCACCTTGGTATCTTGAATTGTTTCCACTCCCTTCTTCAGTCTACCACTCAGTCCCAAGGATTCCAGGACCTGCCCTCACCTTTCACCAGTGGTCCATCCATCTGAAAATATAGAAAGGAGGAAAGGGAATTAAAAATTAAAAAGTTCGGCACAGGTCCAAATTAGATATCAAAATATTCTAAGAACTTCCTATATATCCTACTCAGTTCTTCCTTGTACTAGTAGTCGGAATAGAAAGAAATATAAGATGTTTGGCATTTTTAAACTGGCGGGGGGGGGGAGATGTTCAGGGTTTGTAGTTATTTATCTTGGTCCAGTCTTCATTAACTGTAAAGGTAAAGGCTCCCCTCGCACATGAGTGCGAGTCGTTCCCGATTCTAGGGGGTGGTGCTCATCTCCATTTCTTAGCCGAAGTCAGCACTGTCTGCTGATGATTCCATGGTCATGTGGCTGGCACGACTAAATACCAAAGGTACACGAAGCACTGCTACTTTCCCACCAAGGTGGTTCCTATTTTTCTACTTGCATTTTTTTACATGCTTTCGAACTGCTAGGTTGGCAGAAGCTGGGGCAAGTCTGGGAGCTCACTCCATTACGCGGCGCTGGGGATTCCAACCGCCCAACTGCCGATCTTTCTGATTGACATCATTCGCTGTAGGAGCTTCTAGAACAGAGATTCCTTTTTTCCTGTGCTCTCCTTGTCCTCATCCACCAGGAACGCACAGGCAAAAGTAAATGGCTTTTAGAGAGAAACCAGAAAGAAGAAATCTCCCTCTTTAATGTAGCTGCTGAGGAGCAAGGAACTTGTCAACTGCCAGCCATCAGGCCCTGCGACAGCCTCATGAAGTCAGTTGAGGCCATAATAAAGATGGGATCCAAAGCAAATCCATAGATAAACAGACGAAATTTTAAGTGTAGCACGCACAAGCTTTCCCCCATGTTGGCTGCATCCTTTAAAAAACAGTCCAGACTTATATTAAGTCCTTAACATAACCCTGGTTTCCAGCAGGAGCAAAAGGCAACATGGAATCTCTGTGGAGGATACAAAGTAAGACACACACACACACACACACACAGATTTAGTCCTGTCTGGATTGCGATCCCTAGAAAATAAAGGGAGTTTATCTGTACCGGTAATCCTTGACTTTATTTTGTTCCCGTTCAAAGTTACGACAGGACCAGGGGTGGGATAGGATGGGGTGGGGGAGTAACTTGTGACTTTTTCTCACGAATGACCCTTGCAGCATCCCCACAGTCCTGCGACTTAACATTTGGATGCCCTGACAACAGGTTCATATTTATGACGGTCGCTTGACAACCGGTTCATATTGATGACAGGGATTGTGCGATCTCCATTTTTTGCAATTTTTGCTGACCAGCAAAGTCGGGGTGGGTGGGTGGGGAAGCCAGGTTCACTTCAACAACTGGGTTTGCTTGCCGAACAAACGGCGGCGATTCGGCTTCACAAATGTGGCCAGGAAAGTGGCAAATCCCATTTAAACCAGAACTGTTTCTCTTAGGAATAATGACAGACGGTCACAGCAAAGGTGTAACATATTTTAATAATACATGTATTGACAGCGGCGAGAATGATATACGCACAATATTGGAAAAATAAATGCATACCATCAGAAAGAGAGATAATAAAGAAAAAATTGGCCTGTGCAGAATCTGATAGGTTAACTTTAGGATTGAAAAATAAGGGGGGAAATCAGAATATTATGATACTTGGAATAAGTTCTACCAATGGTTGCAAGAAAGAGGGGAATGTTGGAATAAAAAAATTAGCTAGGATGAATAGAATTAGAATGTAAATAATATATCAAAATATTAATGTTAACAGTTTAGTAATATTTTTGTATGCATGACAAAGTAATGCCAAAATGGTTGCACTGTGTTTGATAATTTAGTTATAAACAATAAATATATAAAAAAGAAAGCATCATCAGAAGACCACCATCAGTTGATTGTTACCTTATTTTCCTTATAGATTAACTTGGAGGTGCCCTGTGTTATTGTTGTGAGATTGATCCAGTGATACAGTTGGTAAATTGTATATTATGTTTTTTATTGTCTTGTTAGTTATACCATGGATGCTGTAATAATTAAACTTATAGATAATTTTGTTTTAGAGCTTACATATGGGGGATATTTTATTGCATTTTTTCTTTATTACAGTATTATAGCAATAACAATAGCACTTAGATTTATTTACCATTCCACAGCCCTCTCTAAGCAGTTTATAGAATCAGCATATTGCCCCCATCAATCTGGACCCTCATTTTACCCACCTTGGAAGGATGGAAGGCTGAGACAATATTATTGCATATATTTTTAATTTTTCTAAGCCACCACACATCTGTATATAATTGGTGACATACAAATTTGTAAATAAACAAATAATCTGTGGTGCTGGTATGCTAGTATCATGTATTAACCTACAAAATTGTGATGACTCAGCAGTATATATGGCTGCTGTCCAGGCTTGTACACAATATCAATGATTTGTAATTCTGGAAGAAATATTTGCATTATTTCCAGAATTATAAAGCATTGATATTGTGAACAAGTCGTTACTTTTGCATATTATATATAAAGAGGGTATTCAATTGTGCAACTGACTATAGGTCAATTTGCTACACAGATGCCAGTCTGGTAGAGTCAGCAGAGAAGATCAGAGATTTTCCATCAATCATAAGAATGCTCATTGGGCGTGGCTCACAATTACGTGCTTTCCAAACATGAACCTGTTTTAAATTATATTTGGCCTAACATCCTAGGACAGTTATATCCTTGATTTGGAGTTATGAGAAGAAAAAGGCTAATTGTAGATCAGGGGATTCATCCTTAATCCTAAAATTTAGCTGTTAGTTATGTCTACATCAAGTTCAGAAATGATAGACTTAGGAAGATGCTGTAATCTGAAGCTTGGCAGTTTTGGAGAAATGCCCAGTATGAAGACCCAGTTGCAGTAATTCTGCTGAAGCACAATGGCCCATCTCAGCGCTTCAGCTGGAGATACTGAGGCAATATCTTGTGACTTTGAATTGAAGCTGTCCTAAGTCACATTCCTCTTTCAGTTTGATTTGAAGTGGCTCTGCAACTTGGCATAGTTTTATAATATTGTGTACAGTGATATATTAGAAAGGTCAGATATCCATGTTGCATTTTAAGATCTATCCACTATACATTTACAATTATTTCAACTAAGTCATGTTTTTATAAGTGTATTACTTAACAATCATACTTTTTTACATATTCACAATTATCCTATATTTCTTAGAATTTGATTTGTACAAGATTTGTACAAGTAGTCCTTGCTTACTGACTACAGTTGGGACTGATAACTCCATCACTTAGTGATGTGGCTGTGAAGTGCAACATCATGTGACCATGCTGATTTGTGACATCAATTCCAGCTATAGTCATTAAGTGAATTATCCATGGTCATTAAGTGCATGCAACTTTCTTCCAAGTTTCCCATTGATTTTGCTTGTCAGAAGCTAACTACAAAGATCACAAATGGCAATCTCATGACCATGGAATGCTGCAACCATTATAAATGTGTGTCAATTACCAAATAACCAAATTGCAATCATGTGACTGTGGGATTCTGTGATGGCTGCAATTTCAAGGACCAGTTGTAAATTTCCTTTTTTAGTGCTGTTGCAACTTTGAACAATTGCTAAATAAGGAATCAGTAAGGACTGACTTACTTACTGTAAAGGCAATAGAAAATATTTTCCCCTCATTAATTAAAAGTATACTTATCACATTCATTCTTTGGCAAGCAGGGGCATTCCCAATTGCCATTGCACTGATGGGGATCCACACTTTAGTTTCTGTTCAGCAGCTGAACCCATTTGCTGCTGACTGAAATGTGAAAGGAATATTCTAAAAAAAATTAGCTGGAATCGCTGGGGCTTTATAGACTTCCCTGCCCCTATCTGCCTTCCAGAGTTCTAAGTTCCAACAATTCTCTAAGCTGTCTTGCAAGGGGAAAGGCATTTTATTATTTCCCTTTCTCCAGAATGAGAAGAGATATCATGTAAAGAATAAATTTTGCATTCTTTTTCATATGGAGTGAAAAGATTACACAAACTTTATTGCTGAAAAAGGGCAGTGTGAAGAGAGACCACTGCTCTTTTTGATGAGCGCAAGCTTGCAGCTTGTTCTCCTTGTCTCTCTTCCTTGTCTTCTGTATTTGGCAAGATTTGGCAAGAGCTGTGATGAATGTGGGTCATTTTCAAATTGTTTTCTAGGCATTTAAAGTGGAAATGGAAAAGTTGAAATAACCTAATTAAGTCTCATCTGGCTATTATAGTAACAGGTATAAAATGGATCTTTTAAAACTAATAGTTTGTATAATCCTGCTCTAGGCAGGGCCCATAATCTTACATTGCCCATTCCTCTTACCTAGTGATGGGTTGTACATGCTTTAACAACTTGTTCACTTTGCTAAAAGCAGCCTTGCTTTACAAAAGTAACAGAGCTGACAACAGAAACACTTAAGTAAAATCATTAAGATAATTGGAATCAGGCTAAAAATAACTCACTAAAGCACACCAGAACTCCTCTTTTCCTCTTCACTGATAGGATTAATCCCCAGGATAGGAAAGACAAAGGTCCAGGGACCTTAACCATTAAGGTAGGAAGACAGAAATCAGGGCAATCATTTAACTAGAGGCACACAAATAACTCCACCAAACTGAAGGAACTTCAAAAGAAAATCAAGTATAAGAAGGCATGTGTTTGCCTCCCCAACCTGCTTGCAAGCCAGGAATGCTTTAGCTGTGTCACTTTTTGCTTCTTGCCTTCCTACATTAAAAGAATTCTACTTTCTGGCAGCTGGCTTCTGCATCCATTTCTTCTCAGGATCTGTGGTGTGCCCCAGCTGAGAACGAACCGGAAATTTCTTCCAACAAGAGGCCTTCCAACCTCAAATTATTAATCATACAACTTACATTTTTAAGCCAAACACACTTTTTAAAGCCAAACAATGCAGTGTTCTGTAGCTGATCTTCTGAGCCAGAAATTGATCTCGTGAGATGTAGTGATCCCTTTCCTTCTTGTTTATTGCAATGTACTGAACCAAACACATAAAAGGCAATAAGTAAAGGTTCCCCTCACACATATGTGCTAGTCATTCCCAATTCTAGAGGGCGATGCTCATCTCTGTTTTTAAGCCGAAGAGCCAGCACTGTCTGATGATGATTCCATGGTCATGTGGCCAGCATGACTAAATGCCAAAGACACACAGAGAGCTGCTACCTTCCCACCAAGGTGGTCCCTATTTTTCTACTTGCATTTTTTACATGCTTTTCAAACTGCTTGGTTGAGCAGAAGTTGGGACAAGTAACAGGAGCTCACTCCATTATGCAGTGCTAGGGATTCAAATTGCCAAACTGCTGACCTTTCTGATCAACAAGCTCAGCATCTTAGCCACTAAGCCTCCATGTCCCCTTATTTATTTATTATTTCTTGTGTCCTGCACTTACACCATGCAAAATAAGATAATAAAAGAAATAAGATTAGTTTGGTATTGTAATTAAGGCATCAGACTAAAAATTGGAAGATTGTGAGTTCTAGTCCTGCCTGAGGCATGAAGGCAGCTGTCAAGATTCAAATGGAAATTTTTATGTGGGGGGAGGTTGGTATTATGTGTATAGTTAAGTTGCTGGAAGCAGCTAGCAGGGAATCTTGCC
>JAEANM010009221.1:0-16498 GCA_017656035.1 Myanophis thanlyinensis
AAATGGCTGGCTCAGGAATTCTGGGAGTTGAAGTCCATGAGTCATGAAAGAGCCAAGGTTCCCTACCCCTGCACTATAGGGACAACAACATTTGCTGCACAGATCATAACTTCATATATAAAGAGCATTTTTTAATTAAGGTATATGGCCTTACCATTATGTTTTAACACCTTCCTAGGCATTATGTCTGGGGAAATGAAATATATAAATGTTCAGTTTACTGAGCAATAAGATTAGCTTGATCATTTGTATTAGCAAATGTTATTTCCTGCCACCCGTTTGAATCCTAATGTGTGGTAGAGATCAGAGGGTTTTGCTCAGAGCCATTTGATAATTCAGTCATCAATATTAGTAGCCTAGGGCACATGGAAGTAATGTTTGCCAAACTACAGAGGCTGAGAGTTAAGGTTACCTTTAAATTACTGCTTTATCTTATAGTTTTCAGATTTTAAACTTAAGATTCCAATTGGTGTGTATGTAATATATGTGTGTGATTGTAAGCACATATACTGTACAGACATAGATTAACTTAGAACATTTCTTATTTTGGCTGGCTATTTTTAAAGAATATAATGTAATGTTAGTATATTTGATTGAATCATATTTTAATAGAAAAATAAAAGTTGCATTTTTATTTGGCAGGAACTACGGGGCAGGGTGTTAAGAATGGACTCCTCATCATTGGGTTCATTATAAAAGGAATCCAAGATTACTAAAATAGCCAGAGTCAGACAATTCACTAAGCCAAAAAGTATGTTTTTTTTAATGTGACTTCATCCGAAATCTCTGAAATTTACAGCAATGTACCTATAATGAAATTCGAAGATTGGTTGGTGTAACCTTTTGTGAAATTACATATAATGCCCTATTTGGATCTATGGGATTATTTTTTCTTTTTAACTCAGCCATTACCTAATAACAGATTTTGTCTTTAATATGAGTTGATCCAGCTAATTAAATTTAATCATAGATAATACTTGTACTGGTAACTTATTTTTGGTTTTAAAGGTACAGGTTAGATATGTAATACAGATACAGTTTCAATTCTGTAACACTTTTTCTGGGAATTTTCTCTACTGATTTCCATAGGAGTTCCCTAAATATATAAATTTGTCTAAAGTCAGATTAATTCAGGCACAATAAATTAAAATATTGCTATTATTCTGATTTTTCCCACTGTTATCTTTAACAGATTGTTGAAATTCAATAAATGTAACTCTGTTTTAACAGTAAACTTAACTAAATGTTTATTCAACAACCACTATCTCTATATGGTTGAAACTGCAATAGCTGAAAATAAATTCTGTAAAATGCCAAAATATATTTTAGAAATACCATTATGGACACAAAGGCATCACAAATTTCACTTCAGCAGCTTGACTTTTATTATACCATAAATTTGTTCTACTGAATATATTTTCTTTAACTGTTTCAATTGTTTAAAGAGCTAAACATGTAAACTACTTTGTTAATATTTGCACTGAACAAAATGATAGTGACTTGGCTCTCTTAAATAGGAACATAAGAATAGGAATTTTGAGTTTATAAATAATTATCTTTTATTAAATATTTCTTTATCTAATTGACTTTGTACTTCATGAAAGAAATCTATACTTTTAATTCAGATTCTGAAAAAAATGGTAAGCCATGGTATTTAAGTTACTTACTTCTTTATTTTATTTATTTATTTATTTATTTATCATATTTATATACCAAAGTTTCATCATGCATATCACCCTGTTGATCATAAAACTAGATTATAAAACTGATCTAATTAAACCAGTCTCCTCCTTCTAAGTGGAATGTAATAAGGATATGAATATAATTCTCCTCATTTAGTGATATTTTTCACCGTTTCCTTTCTATTTACTAGCAACTTTTCCCTTTGCCAGAGAATTATCTGATAACAGGAAAGAATTCTAATCAATTACTTGTTAAGCCTTTGAAAGGATGAGAATTAAAGCAAGCTAAAATGAAAGAAATAGAAACACTGACAGTGCATGTATGATGTGGAAATATTTTTAGAAATTATATCAATTGATTTAGCCTTTGTTTTAAGTTTAGATTGCTTATTGGATTTCTAGAAGAGGCACAAAACATTCATTTTTCAGTATAAACCGAACAGCTATACTTTTGAGATTAGCATTATCTATCCGAAGAGCCATAGAAATCTCATTTAATGTAACAATAAGGAGGAATAGACACTGAAGAAAATAATTGACATCTTGGTAGACAGCTGTAAAATGACTCAGATGAGTTTCGAATTACTCATATTCAACCCCACCCCATTTTCTGTCTTTCATTACCATTTCTTTATCCCAATTTAGCTATGCTTTGATTTCCAAAGTTACAATTATAAAATCTTCCACAATAACAAAGTGGATGAAGCATGGTGGCTCCACAAGCACATTGTAAACATGGGTCCTGTCTGTGCATCGTATGTAGTTGCTCCTTACACTCATTGTACAAAGGGTCATTGGGAAAATGTGCCCTGTTCACAATCCAACATTGTTCAGGTGATCTTCAACTTACATGGTTATAACGGTTCATTTAGTGAACATTCAAAGTTACAACGGCACTGAAAAAAGTGACATGATTGTTTTTCACACTTATGACCATTGCAGCATCCCCAATGTCACATGATCAAAATTCAGACGCTTGTCAACTGAGTCATATTTATGACAGTTGTAGTGTCATGTGGGATCAGGTGATCACCTTTTGCAACAACCTTCTGATAAGCAAAGTCATTGGGGAAGCCAGATTCACTTAACAACTGTGTAACCAACTTAATAACTGCAGTGATTCACTTAACAACTGTGGCAAGAAAGGTTGTAAAATGATGCAAAACTCACTTAACAACTGTCTTGCTTAGCAACACAGTTTTGGGCTCAATTGTGGTCTTATACTACCTGTACAAGACTATATGCAAAATAAACATCTTTCTACTTTTTAGTATCTTCCTTCTGAATATATCATCTTATATTTGATAGTGTAGTTTGTTTTTCAGGAAATCTATGAATGTTTATATAATTGTATATCTAGAGAATGTATTTTCTGCTTTGCAAAAACATACCTGCTTTCTGTTCTCCTCCTTCTGTATGATTAGACAAATGCCCCTTGAAACATTGTCGTTCAATTCTGTTAGAAGCACTGTATATACATCTTTAGAGAAGTGCATTAAGCACACTAGGCGAAAAGTTGAATATCATAGTTTGGAGTCAATGGGGATTTACCAGTGGTTGTTTTATTTCCAGGAAGTATTTAACAAAATCTGACTGGAGCTAGATATACAACCATTTGTTTAACAACTGTTCAAAGTTATAATGGCAGTGAAAAAAGTGACTTATGACTGGTCCTTGAAGTTACGACCATCGCAGCATTGCCATGGTCACAAGATCAAAATTTGGGTGTTCGGAACTGGTAAATAGTTGCAACACTTGCCACATCTTAGAGTCATGTGATCCCTATTTGCACTATCCCATCTGCCTTCTGAAAAGCAGAGTCAATGAAGGCAACTAGATTTGCTTAATATCCACATGATTCATTTAACAACTGCAGTGGTTTGCTTAACAATCAGGGCAGAAAAGGTTATAAAATTAGGTATGCCTTACTGAACAACCATCTTACTTAGCAATGGAAATTCTAGTCCCAATTTTGAGGACTAGCTGTCTCTTTGTAGTAGATAGGAGATGAGTTGTGTGTTTTTTTCTCCAGGCTTCCCTCACTGGAAAGAACCTGATCCTTTTCAAGCCTTCACATCCCTAACTAAAAGACAGAGGGCTATCACCTGCCAATTTATCTTTTTAAAATCTACCATTACACTATATTTTGCAATGAAGTATTGCAAATATCAAACCAATTAATAAGTGTATCAGCAAATCCTTTTGAACTTAGTGAGACTGATAATGACACAAGGTTGCAGGTCAGTGCACACTTAATATGCATCCTCTGCAGCTGGAAAACAAAATGTTCAACCAACCTTCTTGAAACTGATATTCACTAATGGTAAGGAAATAAAGAATAAACAATGTTTTGAGTTTTGGTTTCAAAAAAGTATGGTGAAGTTAAAATTTGACAGATTTGCAGATTTCAAAATAAATTGAGTTACAAAAGGTTTAATATTGTAATTTCTAATACTGAAGATACACTACAGATAGTTCTCAACTTATCACTTATGAATTTATGTTGCTAGGCGAGACAGTTTTTAGGTGAGTTTTGCTCCATTTCTTGGTAGAGTTATTAACAGTTATCACTGCAGTTGTTAAGATAGTAACACGGTTGTTAAGTGAATCTGGCTTCCCCCATTGATTCTTTTAAAACCAAAAGATTTGTGCATTGTAAAATGTAATTAGAACTGTTTTAAGTCCTAGATTTCCATGGGAGATTTATAATGGAATCCTATAAATGAAGGCTAAAGGAGTTTACACTCCAATTAAGGTGTAGGTGTGATGTTTTGCTTTACATTCCCATTTAAATAAATGGGGCTTAAATATAGTGGACTGTTTATACATTACCTTAAAAATCATTTTTGCCAGACCAAAGTAATTTGCTCTTGAGAAGAAAAACAGGATGTATTGCTGATTGTAATAAAAATCATTACACATATATTCAGGTAAAATACCCATTTAGTGGAGCTTACTGATATAATATTTGTTTGAGAGAACTAACAGGAAATATTATGAAACTATGATACATGGAACCTTGATGTAATAGACTTTGCACATACCAAAGTGCATATCTGTTGCAATTTGTGTCATTTCCTCAATGATGTAAATTGTCACAATTATGTAATTTGTATGATTTTTCATAATGATATGATCACCCAGTTGTTGCTGTAATGTCATACTTGCTGATTTACTGGACATTTGTTAATAATGGAAAATCATCCCCGCAATTGGTTCATTAAAACAAGGTTTCACTATATGGCAATAGCACTTAGATTTATATACTGTTTCAAGTGCTTTACAGTCCTTGGTTATTTTGGTGATATTGGCTGTGGATGAAAAAAATACACATAAGGAAATAATTCTGCCAAAAAGGAGGGTGGAAAATAGATAAAGTACTGTGGGGGTGAGGGTGGGGGTGCGAGCGCACGTGTAATTTGTGTGTAAAATAGTTGTAAGCAATTCAAAAAGAGCAAGGAAAAAGTGCATTAAAATGCAGAGTGAAACAAAAGTTTTGTTTGTGAAGTGAGTGAAAGGAACTAAAACAAGAAACCTCTAATAAAATGAGGGCATTAAAACTAAATGTGATGAAATGATATAGGAAAATGAAATGAAAGAATGCTAGATAAGTAAATGAGAACAATATGTCCAAGAGCAAAACTGATGATACAGAAGCTATAAATGCCATGAGAATGTTTAAAAAATGGTAAGGCTGCAGGCGTAGCCTATATGGATGGCAAAAATGGATATTACTTAGGAAAAGACTGTATGACATTTAAGATTCATGCGATGAATGAATCTGTGTCCAATAACTGATAGTTCACAATAACTGTTCCACTACAAAAAGGGAAAGATAGCAAGATAGCAAGAAGGAAAGAAAGCAAATCAATGGGGAAGTCAGATTCACTTAACAACAGTTTTGACTAATTTAACAACTGTAGGGATTCATTTAACAACTGTGGCAAAAAAAGTCATAAAATGGGGCAAACTCACTTAACAAATGTTTTACTTAGCAACAGAAATTTTGGGCTTAATTATGATCATAAGTTGAGGCCTACCTGTTTATAATTGGGAAGTTAGAGAAGTGTGGTTTGGCTTTGTACCAGATTGACTGTGAAGGCCAGATTCTTGCTGTTTAACATCTTAGTTAAAAAAAATTGATAAAACATTTGATAAAATGAATGAGCTTGTATTAAGGAATCTTATTCATGACTCTGAAGTTGAATGTTGATTGCTGAAGATGAGAGCAACATGTGATGGAAATAAAATATGAATGAAAATAAATTCTATGATAAAGAAATGCAGACTCTTGGCTGAGTAATAATTTACAGGGAATGTTAAACAAATAATATGTAGTAAGCAATATGAATTTGAAATTAATATTAAAGATAAATGTAGCTGCATAAAACAGGGTAAATGAAATTATGTATACGTGGTAAAAAATTAGAGCAATTTTTTAAATTTGTGTAAAGCATTTAGGGAAAAGAGAAATTTTAAGCTATGCAAATATCAGTTTGTTATGAGGAATAAATGTTTAATAATAGAAGTAAAAAGTGGTCTGAATAAAATTAGCCTTCTACCCACTTTGCTATATCATACTGAAAACTGAGTATCTCAGGAAAATGTGAAAATAAATTGAATGCAATGAGAAGGCTAGGTAACAAGTCTGTGTGGTAAAAGAAGCAGAATGAATAATAAATGAATGGGTATTTAATATAAACATTAGTGACCAGTATGAAAAATATACATTCAGGGGGTTTGGTCTTACAGAAGGAATGAATGAGGACCAACATGTAAATCAAAGAAGTCCAAACAGCTATGGTTGGATAGGATTAATGAGATACTCTGAAAGAGAGAAGTAAGACATTTAAAGAACAAAAGGCAATGTATAAAGTAGTAATATGAAACAAGGTTGGTTGTAAGGGTAGAAAAGTAAAGAGCAGTATAATGAATGGTGTCAGTATAAGGTAGATTTTGCAGGTTTCTTTCTCCACTTGATGTCTCCACATGACATCATTATTTTGGTTAATTATTTCTTACTTTTTCTGCCCTTTCATAATATTGCATAAATGAAGTAATACAATGGGTACGTATTAATGCCCCAATCCCAAAGCAGTGCCTTGCCTTTAAATCTGAACAGTTTTAATGGAATTTATGAACAGTAAGCAAAAGCTTTTTTATTATTTTATTCAGTTACTTAAAAAATGAATGGGACATAGTTTGCTTTGATACACACACACACTCTTGGAATATTGACAGAAATAATAACTGAACAAAAAAGTAACACTAAGAGGAAAAGATGGAAATGAAAGCATATTTTCTCTAGCATTTATTTTTGTCTAACCATTAAGATGTTCCAGCATTTAACTATAGACCGATATCTGATTTACATGTTTAATGGTTATACTAAATGCCAAGAGATGAGATCAATTATAAGGGACATAAAATAATTATTTAATAAATCTTTGCAGGGAACAATAGAGAAGGGTGTTTTATATTTTTGAGGAAATTTAAACTGAAAGGAGTTATAGGGTATATTCAAAAACAAGCATCTATCTCTAGTATTCAGTCATACTGGAAAACCAGTTTCTGCTATATATGGCTTGGATAACAGAAAGTGATAACATCATTTTCAGGAGTGGAAAGTAGATGAAAGTTGTGGTCATCTATATCCTTAAATAAGGTAGGAAAAGCATACCAAACATGTTTTCTTGAAAGCTTTTCAACTCCTTTACCACTGGCAGCCATGCATTTCCATGTAATAAACTAATAGAACGCTGTGTGTTGTTAAAGTAATTCAATACTGAATATTGAATCTCCCTGCATGTGCGTGAGAGTCTAATCACAGTGGAATACATGTGCTGCCTTTGAGTTTCTGTACTCTTCCTGTGTTGCATTAGCGGATGATTCTGAGTATGCACACAACGCAGATTGCAAATTCTGTGTCTTGGGTCACATGACTGCAGGAGAGGAGGGAGCCTTAGAATGAATGGGGTGAAATATTCCACCTTTACTGCATCTCCCATAAGGATACATTGGATATTTTTTTCTCCCCCCCTTCAAACCCAGTCTAAAGAGGCCCAGTTTCAAACCTTGCTTTCGTTGACTTCATCTTCCATACCAAACTTGGAAAACTTGGCATGCTGACAGGGGAATCTTGAGGATTTGAAGTCTGTACATCCGAAAGTTGCCAAGATTGAAAAACACCAAATACTGAGAGTTGAGACAATTATCTTACTGATGGTTAGAGAGACCATGCCGCTTTACCTATTTTCTTTTCAACATTGGTTTGGTGTGGAAAAACTAAAGATATCTCAAGTCAAGTTCCCAAGTTGGCTAAAGAAGGACACTTGTTTTCTTGACAATAACATGGAAGTGGTTCATTGCTGCCTACTTCTGTGATGTTTTTCCAAAAGCATATTGCCTTCCTTTCAAACAGGAACTAATAGATCCAACCTGGGCTATCTGAGACAGCCGACTTCCCTTCAATGTTTTCCGCTTGGGTTTTTAAAGTCCTACTTGGGTAGAAGTGCCACTAAAGACAGAACAACCTGTTTCTAAACAAACACAGTTAATCTCTCACTGCTGACAACCCCAACATCTACTTTAGCCAAGGAAACAAACATTTCCATCCAGTTTCACTTTAGATTAGACAAGGCATTTGCAACAAAATCTTCACTGGAGGGATCTGAAACCTTGGCAAATTTTGTCATCCTCACCACCTATTACCATTGGAAAGACTGGTGGAAATTTGAAAGGAAAGGAAAGGAATGCTCCTTTGGCTAAATTATGCTCAGTTAATTAACTTTCCTGTGAAAAGATGTAAGTTTATAAGCAGAATCACACCTGACACCAAGGTAGCTGTTGAACTCCTTGGCACCTATTTCTAAAGGGAAACACAGCTTATAGAATACTCTGAGCAGAATAGAAAGATTTTTTTTTGCCATTTAAGCGCCCCGTTTCTTAATTTTAACAACTTTAAGGTCCTGACCCAGCTCTTTCCATGCCGGCAGGATTTTTTCACCCCACCAGCGATTTTGGATATTCAAGGAAAGGTCTGGAGTTTTGTCCACAACTGGCAACAGGGCTGATGAACTTTCCTTAACGTACCTACTGCCTACGCCTGCGATGGCAGACGGGCACCTTTATCCCTCAGCACCTTCTAATCCCAAACCGGCTAATTTGTCTTCCCCTGCTCCCAAGAGAGTAGCCCTCCTTCGGGAGGAGTGCCAGAGGGAAACGGCAAGCCGCTGCATTCTTTCAAGGATCCTTTCCAGGTTTGGGCGAGATTTGCACCCCGAGCCACATGTCCTGCGGGTCCCCCTTGCCTTCCCCCACCAGCACGGACAGGGGTGGCGAGAGGAGACGAGCGCCTCCGCCGCCCCGTCCTTCCCCTCCCGCAAGGTCTCCCTCGGCGACTCACCCAGAACCACGGCTAGGATGGTGCTGAGAAGCAGCCAGTTGTTCTTCAGGAACCGCTTGCAATCGCATCCCTTTTTGCCCGGCGTCTCCTTCCCCATGGCGTCTCCCTTCAGCCGCTCAACAGAAGCCGGGTCGGGAAGCTGGCGGGACACGGACAGGGACACGGATACTGGGGGCCCGGCGTCGGCGGGCAGGTGGAGGGGCGGAGGGGTCGAGGCGTCAACGGTAGCCAGGCTCCGGCTCGAGTTCTCTGGGCTGCTGCTGCCGCCGCCGCGTTCCAGCGCGAGTCTGGCGGGCTGCGTGTCTGGGGGGCGCGCGTGGGTGGGTGGGTGAAGGGGACGCCGAGGTTTCCGCCGTGCTCGCGGCGGCAGGGGCGCGCTCGCAGCTCTGCGGGTCTCCTCGGCTTCTGCCGCTGCTGTCTGGGGCCGGTCGACGCAGAGGCGGAGAAGCGGCTTCGGTGCGCGCGCGCTCTCTGCCTCGCTCTTTCGCTCTCACTGTCTCTCTGGCCTCCGCCGCGCTCCGCCGCCTTCGGACTGAAGCGCCCGCCCTTGCCCTTGCCCGGCTGCCCTGCGCTCCATTTGCGCCATCCTGTTTGCGGAGAGAGTGGGAGAGGGGGCGTCACCCGAGCCCGCTTGGCTTCCGCGTGCTTCTGCCACGGCTTGGAAGCGCAAGGAAGAGGAAGCGATTCGAGGCGTAGGGGCAGAAGGGCTTTTCCCAGCCCAGCCTCATCCTGAGGTAAACTTGTGTGTGAAGAAACGCAGCCTGAGAGGAAATGGCGGCTTTCCTTCCCTTCTCTCCGCTCCCACACACGGGCACACACCATTAAGAGAGTGTCACCCCTCAGTTGGGAAAGGCTGTGGCCTCTCAGCAAATGACAGAGCCCGCTGCTTGGATGAGAGGCCAACAGGAAACCTTAGGGCTGTGGGGGTCCTTTTTGCTCTTGTGAGCTTGCTTGGTTTCTTGCCCAGGCTTCCCTGCTCAGTTACAAGTGGTCCTTGTCTTACAACAGTTCATTCAATGACCGTTCAAAGTTACTGGGACTGAAAAAATGACTGCGTTTTTTCACATTTAATGACTTGATCATGGTCACGTGATCAAAATTCAGAGGCTTGGCAAGTGGTTCGTAGTTATGACGGTTGCAATGTCCTGGGGTCCTGTGATCAGCTTTTGGGACCTTCTGACAAGCAAAGTCAATGGGGGAATCCAGATTCACTTAACAACCCTGTTATTAACTTAATGAATGCAATGATTCACTTAGCAAAAGTAGGGCAAACTCGCTTTCAAAAATGTTTCACTTGGCAACATAAATTTTGGGCTCAATTGTGGTCGTAACTCAAGGACTACCCGTAGATAATATCACTGTGCCACAATAGAATGAAATGTCTACAAGCAAACAGTAAAGTTCAGAGAGCACCAAGTACCTCACAATTCAACCCCGAGCTACAAATATGTTCTTCTATTGAAATCTTAGAGCAGTAAACTAAATAGGGAAGTTTAAAACATTCTGACTTGATCATTGTACTTTCCCCCCCAAAACAACAAAACCCAGATATGTTGATGTAACCACCTTAAATAAATTAGAACACCTTTGTCTAAGTATCTGGGAAGGTGCCTACTGTTGAAATCTTAAAGCCTACTATTGAAATCTTAGAGCAGTAAACTAAATGGGGAAGTTTAAAACATTCTGACTTGTTCATTGTATTTTCCCCCAAAAAAGCACAATAAAATCCAGATATGTTGATGTAACTACTTTAAATAAATCAGAACACTTTTGTCTAACATATCTGGGAAGGTGCCTACTGTTGAAATCTTAGAGCCTACTATTGAAATCTTAGAGCAGTAAACTAAATGGGGAAGTTTAAAACTTTATGACTTGTTCATTGTATTTTTCCCCCAAAAACAAAACAAAACCCAGATATGTTGATGTAACTACCTTAAATAAATTAGAACACTATTGTCTAGGTGGCTACTGTAATGTATCTAGAAGGGCAAGATTGATCAGGAACTGATGGACCAATTATAACAATGGTTTATTGAATAAATAATGAGTTGATTCAGAGAGGATGTAGAAAAGGGATGGATGGATTCATCTCTCCTTACAACCACAATACAAGCCATATTTTGTGAATCAGGCTGTTTGCTGACTAGCTTAGCCACCATATGTAGGAATAATACTGCTGAAAATGTTTCACACAATATTAGAGTTAATTAAAACAAAAAGTTAATGGAGAAAAATCTTTCCTGTATCAAGTTATTCTTCAAACTGTTACTCTGATGATTTTGACAGATGGAACAAGAATGAGGGAAAATAATAAGTTGTCACTCACCCCATCTTAACTTACACTTGACCTCCTTTACCATAGATGCCAATCCATATGCATTTTTTTCTTTTTCTTTTTTTTGGTCCTTGAGGAGGGAAAAAAGTGAAATATTTGTTTAGTTGATTCCTCCTTTGACCCAGGCTTACTACCATGTAAAAATCAACAGCTATTTCCATTTTTCCATATTTTCAAACATGCTAAATTTTTGCAAGGTTGAACTGAATAAATAAGTAAAGTTCTAGTATTACAATACTTGGAGAGCTGGTTAGGCATAGTGGTTAAGGCATCAGGCTAGAAACTGGGAGACCGTGAGGCATAAAACCTCAGAGATCGCTTTAGGCATAAACCCAGATAGGTGACTTTGGGTCAGTCACTCTCTCCCAGCCTTAGGAGGCAGGCAAACCATTTTCTGAAATCTTGCCAAAAATACTGCAGAGACTTGTCTAAGTAATCTCCAGGAGTCAACACTGATTCAAGGGCACAATCAATCAATCAATCAATCAATCAATAAATAAATAAATAAAAAAAACACTAAACCCTTAAAGGCTGCTCATTTTGAGAACTGCTACATTGTAATGAACAGTGTAAATTATTTTGACCTGGAACAATTGTGAACTAAACTGATTGTTGAATTTAACAGTAATGCTAATTATTTTTTAATCTATTAATCTGCTTTGATGATAAACTATAATAATATCATGAAAGATAAGTGAGATAAATTGGAGGAATATATATTTTATCTCAAAACTAGAAAAGGGATAATAACACAGCTAATATAAATAATATGAAGAATAAAATGTTTTTATTTCTTAGAATTTAACGTGAATTCCATCAGAGTACATATTATTTTTTTCTGGTACATGCCAACATTATGAATGGAGAGAAAAATTCCAAACTGATGTTAGAAACAGAGTTCTTGAAAAATTTGGATGAATAAGCAGTTCTTTTTTTAAATGGTTTTAATATGGGGGTTGACAGATATTGGCACCTATCCTGGTAAAGATTCAACTTAGCAGTTTCTGTATGGGCAACCAAACACAAATCTGTAATAAATATGTCCCAATCAAATGAAAAATAATTAAACGTATCACAAACCAATGCATCAGTCCTAAAATTGCTGAAGTTGTTTAAAAAATTAACACAATAATGGAAAAAAAACCTTAAGAACTTTTATTCTGGAAACATTTGTAACTACCTAAATCATATCTTCAATGAATATACTTGGCCAGCAAACAAAAGGCAATATTTTATTTGATTGTTTTAAGTATTTTCCAAATCTTTATATAGTACCTGAGCTGTATTTTGGAGATCACAAACTAAAATAAAATGTAAACTAGCCAAATTGGTTATTCTGCAAACTCAGCTACTCTGATTAGTTTATGGTTGTTGAAGTATTGGGTAAATAAACCATAGTTCAATTAATCCAGAGTAAGCATCATGTAAATAAAGACAAAGTTTTTCAATTGATAATCCCTGTCAATGATCTGTAACTTGGTCTTTGAATTAAAGTTATTTCAACTTTTGATACTACTGAGTCAGGTGTGTTAGTGTATATTGTCTGTGAGATACTTACCTTGCTTTTTCATAGCAAAAGCACAACAATTCTATACCCAGGTTTATTGGCTGTACTCTAGGATATAATCTATCTGTCAACAGGAAACTTTTCATGGATTTTTTATGATGAGGCTTCCTAAAAATATGCGGGAAAAGGAAAAGAAGCAGTAATGGACAGGACAAAACTGTGTAGATTAATTCCCTTTTTGAGTTTCATTTTTAAAATAGTGAAAGATTCCTGGTATTTGATGTTTGCATGCAGTCATGGAGCCTTAATGGTGTATGCTGTAGAAAATTGCATAAACCACTGTAACCCTTCTAGATTTGCTTATATTCCCTTTCAAGTCCTTCCTATAGCCTAGGTTTCTTGGCCTTGCTATCTTTCAGAAGTAGCAGAGAGCAATTTGCAGAAGATAAAGAAAGTTGATTTGAAAGGAGACTTGACTTGCCACTTATCTGCCTAGTTATTTATTCAGGTCTTCTTCTGAAGTAGTTTAAGCTTTGGAATCCTTGCCTGCTCATGGTCAACATCCTGTCTTTACAGTCTGAGTCATGGATTTTTACTCCAATAGAAGAGAATATATGCAGCTCAGAGTTAAACTGTGAGGTCCTTGATTCTGTCTGTGATTGATTGTTTTCTTGAAGACATTTCTAGAAGCACTTTATAGCACTGGTGATGTTACCTAGTTGGGTAATGAAATGTCTTCAAGAAAACAACCAAGCTCAGAGAGCACCAAGGACCCCGCAAATTTTATTCCATTTGCTCATCAAGCTAGGTTGTTAGAAAAATCTGGCTGCTGATACTTTTGGAAGCCCCTAGGCCTGAGGACTGAGCTCACTTTATTCTTTCCAGTCTGACAGGGTGGTTGTGGTGGACATTTGCTTGCATCAATGTACGAGTATGTGCAGAAAGGTGAACCCTCCTTTCTAGATTAATGGATGTTTATGGATGTTTGGGCTTATCTCTAAGGAATATGTGAGTTGGGTGGGAAGAAATCATTTGAGAGCAATCATTGGTTACTGGCAGTAGACATTATTACTGTTCTTTCCTTTTTACTGCAGAGCCAAGTTGAAGCACTGCAGGTAATGAGTTGGGTGGGACCGCAGAAGAAATCTTGGATGAATGAGATCAAGCATGTTTTAAAATTCTTGTGGAGCTCTATTCAGAACTGGTGGAGACTATGATGATTGCTTCTTTTCCTTCCATTGTGTCTCAGTATAGTACAGGCCTCATTGTCTGCTTTTTTGGTGTATGTTTTCAGAGCAATCACTGGCTCACTCTGAATGGTGTGCAGCAACCTTTGAGGATAAAGTTGCTCAGATCTGTGTTAGCTTGGACTTTAGCATCAGGGAAAAAGTATGATGATGCTACTATGGTAACAACCTGTTCTTTTCTTGCTAAGAATTTAAATGATGAAGTCAAATTTGCAGAGGTAAGGGCTTGATTCTGTCATCTTTGTCATTTCTGATTAAAATAATTAGGAGACATTTGGCCCCCATGCTTAAGGAAGGTAATTAATATTTGCTGGAAGGAAGTTGTATTTCTTCCTATCTATGAAGGCAGTGAAGAAAGTATCAACCTCTTCCAAACGTACTAGTTCTAGTTATTTATAGTTACTGATAGTCCTCAATTTACAACCTCAACTGAGACCAAATTTCGGTTACTAAGCAAGACAATTGTTAAGTGAATTTTTCCCCATTTTACAACCGTTTTTGTCACAGTTTTTAAGTGAATCACCACAGTTGTTAAGTTAGTAACATGGTTGTTAAGTGAAACTGACTTCTCCATTGACGTAGCTTGTCAGAAGGTTGCAAAAAGTGATTACATGACTCCCCAAGACACTGCAACTGTTAAAAATATGAGTCAGTTGCCAAGAATCTGAATATTGATCACTTGACCATGGGGTTATTGTAATGGTGGTAAGTGTGCAATATGGTCAGAAGTCACTTTTTTCAGTGCAGTTGTGACTTTGAACAATCACTAAATGAACTGTTGTAAGTCAAGAATCATTTGTAATGGGAGGATTTAAATGGTGTGAATAGGTAAATAGTTATTGTCATAATGTCATATAGCAGAGATAGCCAGTTTCTATATTTAGGGTAGTACAACTCCCATCTGTAGCTGGGACTGATGGGTGTTGAACATCAAAATATCTGGAGGGGACTTCTTGCTGCTACTTGCATTCAGCTTTCAATTATTGATTATTGCGATTGAATTAATTATTTCAGTTTGAAATATATTGTTAAATAGGCCTCTGTTCAGATTAATTTATATCATTCTTCATATTGTTGGGTCTTAAATATGATGCAGAGAGTGTGAGACTGGATAAGTTTGATTAGGCCATTTTTCTTTTCTATTTGTCATTAAGCTCACACCTTGATTCAAAAGCATTGCGAGATCCAAGGTACAAAACATTTATCTAGTTAGGTTCTTCTGAGGGCATACAATCTTAGAAGATTTATTTTATAACATGGCAAACAACTGACCAGGAACAAGAATGTGGGGATTCTAACTGTATTCTGTGAAGCAGAATGGATACTTCATTTCTAATGCCATAGATGATGCCTGCTTATCTTTGCTATATAAGTTTGGATCCTTATTTCTAATTGTCTGCATATGGTAGGGAAATAAAATAAACAGTTGGAATTTAGGAGTTTCTGAAAAGAGTGTATTTAAGCTACACTCAGAAGAATTTACAGACATTACTCTACTTTATGAACTTTTGAGTTAGGAACTTAGCCAGTATAAACTCTCTGCAACTTCAAAACACAAGGTGCTGGGAGTTGGAGAAGGTGAGAAAGAGTTTACGGTGCACTGCATAGGTAAACTTTTGTGAACCTCCTACTGAGAAGGATAGCTATGAGTGGCTGGTTATATGCCATGGGAGGGTGCTATGGAGTTTAGGAACAAATACATTTGTAATATTGGCATCCTTGAGGGCAGCTTGAACATGGCTAGAAAATTCAAAGAATATGTGCAGAACAAAGATTTTGTATTTTGATTAAACTTTCCAACTAAAAACATGGCTTTCAGGAAATCAGCATGAAGAACTAAAATATTCCTGATTGAAAATTTTTCTTGAATAATGTGATGAGCATTAAATTATTTGATAAAAAACTAGTATCTGATTATCCTACATAAATTTGATCTAGTTTTGTTCCTGCTACAAAAATAGCAGAAAGTACAGTTCAGGAAATTGTCATGATCTGTACTAAGCCACACCTTAAGAATGTCAGCAATTACAGGTGGCATTTACCCCCAGCGAGAATTGCAAGAATGTTTAAGGATAAGTTCGAAAAATGCTGGAAATGTCATCAGATGCCTGGAACATATTACTATATGTGGTGAACGTGTATGGAGGCACAAAAATATTGGACTAAAATCCACACGTAGTTGGAAAAGATGATAAAACAACACATACACCTGAAGCCAGAAATTTTTTTGTTGGGAATCATGCTGGAAATACTTAACAAAGAATTGAAATATCTGATTGTAAATGTATTGACAGCAGCAAGAATTGTATTTGCTAAGAATTG
>JAEANM010009222.1:0-16497 GCA_017656035.1 Myanophis thanlyinensis
GACCTAGCCTGCTTCTCTGTGCCACCTACTGACACAAACACGGCACAGAAGCCATGCCTGCAACGCCTGGTAGGTGAAATCTATAAGGATCCAACTGACAAAGATGAGAAGAGAATACTGGGCTAAATGGATTTTTAGTCTGATTCAACAGGCCTCTTTTACTTTATTTAACATGTCTGGCAGTATAAACTATGAGAGTTAATTTAAGTTTTTTTTAATTTTATACGGCTTTTATCAATAACTGCCATAAAATACATTTTTCCCCAGTGAAAAGATGTCCATTTTAAATCTGCTAACAACGTCATTTCTCTAGCATTTCAATTACATGTTGAGAATATCATGCAGCATATGTTTTCCTGCTACTCTAGCCTCACACTGATATCAAGGAAACTAATGAAAGTAATATTCTAGCATAGGCTAGCAACTTTCACCTATCATCTATTTTCATACATACTATATTAATATTGTATTATAGACCTCTCTGAACTTTAGGACTGAAGGCCTCTATGGAAATCAGACATCATGTTATGGTAATGATGGCAGTTATGAAAGGAGATGCTCATTCATACAATAACTTTTCTGGTGACTTTGCCCAATCACAGAAAGAAAATATCAGGGGTGGGAATCATAGAGCATGGCATGTACCAAAGAAACTGTCTCATTCTTAGCATCACATTGAGAACTTCAATGGTATAATCTATTTTATTACAATCATATAACACAAGAGATGGGAAAGTCTGATATTGATTATAAAATGTTGTGCAAGATCCAGAGAACTAAAATTTCCCTCTTGAAAATTAATATCACCTTTTTGCATTATTGGCTAGGAGACAAATAGCACGTAGGACAGTCAACTTTTTTGTGAGGGGTTAAATGTGTTATGCTTCTGAAATATAAAGGTTCTGTAATCGACGGTCATTTTTAAATTGGTTTTCATTACTAAATAAGCTTATCAGCTGTTTTGTTCAGCCTCTGCAGGCATGTTCACAGATAAAACAAGAGCCACTTCATGTATTAACCAAACATTTAATAGCTGCAAATTTGTCTCCAATGAGAACAAAGGAAATCCTTGACTTCTGGAGGAAGAAATGGCGGACCGAATACAGTTCTGCAAAAAGCAGGCCTGATGACCACAATGAAAAATGAAGAGCCCATATATAAATTGTCTCTTCAAATCTCTTTGTACAAAGAGAGGACGGGAGATCATTCACAAGTGCTTTAGACTGTTGCTCCTCAGCAGTCTCCTGTGGATTTTGAGCACTGGGAAATGAGGGAATAGCCCGTCTGCAGTTGATGCTTTTAAAAAGAACACTAAGTTGGCATACATACTTTTCTAATTACATTTAGAAATCGTTTCTTAACTACTTTTCTATTTGAGACTTTTTTGGATCAAGTCTGGAAGCATCTAGTGAGTCTGCCTTCAGTCCTTAATGAAAGAAAAAAATTTGACTTCAAGCTTACTAATTTTTAAATGTTTGAAATAAACAGTAAATACTGTGCTTCCCTGAAAATTAGACCCGGTCTTATTTTTTTTCCAACAAAAAAGGCACCAAGACTTATTTTTGAGGGTGTATGTAACTCACCTTGTGGTGGTGGCACCAAAAGCCCTGCCCAGCAGAAGCACATTGCCAGCCCACTTCTTCTGAGGCTGCTTTTTGCCGCTTATGAGCATTGATCAATCCGGAGCCCTCTTATCAGCTGCAGAGGGATTTCTGGAAGGGCCTCTGACAGCAAAACAGAGGCTGGGGATGACATGCACGCCAATCCAGACCTCCTTACTTGGCTGCAGAGGCCTTTCCAGAAATCCTCTGATTGTGAAACAGAGGCCGGGAACACTGCATGCAAGTGGCAGCAAGTGGCCACAGAAGAAGTGGGCCTGCAAGGCAAGGCAGGTGTCAAAGTGTGTGAGGCCTGGTAAGTAGGGCAGCTCCCCCACATCCCCATCCTAGCTTAATTTTTACTGGTGCACCTTGCTCCATGTCCTGTACCCTGGAGTGGGGGTCTTAATTAGGGTTTATTTTAGGGGTAAGGGCTTACATTGGGTGCACATGGAAAAATCAAGTTTGGACTTTCTTTCAAGATAGGTCTCATTTTCAGGGAAACACGGTAAAACTTTGATTTCAGAATGTTATAAATGAATTAAAGGTCCAGATAAATTTGAAATAAGATTTTGGAATTCATTGTAAAGAATCCTTCTCATAGGAAAATTGATTTGTTTTGTTTTTTTTCTAAAACATAATAGAGGTGTGCAATTTTAAAAATTGGACATTAGGGGCAACTAGACTTTAATTAAAAGAGAATATATGGTCCTGATTAACAAGTATAGAATGATGCAACATACTGTATTATAGTATTGGAAATACTGAAGGATACTTTTGAAAAATGGAATCAGAAATTAATAATAATAATGTCAGTAGCAATGTTTGCTTCTATGAATAGACTGTGTCTAAAAGATGTTATGAAAGAAAGACGTGGCAGTCTAGGGACAGGTTTTATCTGATAGAGTTGACACTGAAAGTAGATCTATAAATGACAGACTACAAAAATATGGAAAAAGATGTTGAAAATTAAAAGGGAATTACAAATAATAAAGTAACAACTTACCTGGTAATTTGTTTATATTGGATTTACAAAAGAGATTTGTTAAAGGTTGAATTTTGTGAGAAGGGGCAAAAAAGAAATGAAATCAAATTCTACATTTCTTGAAAGAACTAAAGATTAAGACTGCCAGAAGTACAATAAAATGCAGGAATATAAAGTTGGTTTATTTGATCAAGGTTACAATATGTAATTTCTGATAACTCTGAATAGAATTTTGCTGACACTAGGATTGAAATGACAGTGCTTTGCTTATAGGTAAGAGATGGGGCATGGGATGAAGACCTCATTGTTTGTAAATTAAGAAATGAATTAAACAAATTATTTTATAACTAGATGAAATTAAAGTTGGAAGTCATTTCTTTCTCTTTTCTTTTTCTATTCTCTTATCTTTTCCTTTCTACTCTTTCTAATCTCCTGTCTTTAGTTTAGTTTAGTCCTTTAGCATATGCTTTTACTATTGCAATTATAATCTGTAACAATTTATTTTTAAAGAAAGAACAAAAGAAACTTTGTGGAGTAATTTCAAGTTCAATTTCTAAATCTTTTTTTTTTAAAAACCTAATAGCTGTGTAATATCTTTCTCTGTGTATGATTTAGTTTACAAACTTCTCATGTCCTTCCCACTAGTCTGTGCAATGTATCATAATCTTAAAAACATAAAGCAAATACACAGGCTACATACACAAACTTATTTATTAGCAAAAATAAATTTATTCCACTAGGTCAAATAATTTGGGTAAACAGAAGCTTCTTGGATCATTTCCATGCAGCATGGTGGAATACAAAGAAAAGGCAGTAAACCAGTGAAATGGGACAACTTGGCGGAACCAACTTGCCTTGGGACAACTCACTATGTGAAAATTCAACAATTCAATTTAAGTATTTAAAATAATTTTAAAAATAATTTTATTTTTGTGATTCACATTTCATTCTGTCCCTCCTTTTCCATCATTTATTCCACAATTTCTTTGATATTAGTGTAACTCTTGTCCTGTGGAGAGTTTGCCCTGCAGCGAGTTGACTGTGGCAAGTTGGCCATGCCCAGTTTTCCTAGATCCATAAATCAGTCACACATGGCTCTAAAGAACTAAAAGCTAATCAAAAAGTCTTCTTTCCTGTTTAAAGTGGCTTCTTCAGTGTTCCACTACAAGGCAATCAGAATTATGGTACAGGAGAAAAAGACTAACAGACAAATTTATTGTTATATCATATGGCAAGATGGCTAAGGACAGTTTATCTCTGCAATGACCTTTGAGGTAGACTGCCACAGAAATTCTGGGAAACAAAAGGCATATTTGTGAGATCATGTAATTATCAACTTAAATATATATACTATAATATTAATTTATAGGGCAGTCAGTCTGTGGCAGAAATATATGGCTGGTGATTCCACATCCTTCATCCCAGCTTCAACTGCATTTATTATGAAGCAGAATGTGGCCAGCAAACCTTATTCAACAGTATGTTCCTTCTTACTTAGTTAGAATCGGAGATATATCTGATCAAGAAGAACATACTGTTTAATCTTATAGGCCTACTCTGTAATTTTGGTTTTTAATCTTGATCTTCATCTGCATTTTACATTATAAGGAATGAAGAAGACATCGTTATTGTCATTATAGGATAGTCAAGTGGCAGTTTACAGGAAAGATGATCACTAGAAAGCATTCTGGGCTTCTAATAGTCTTTATCAACATATACTGTGTGAATGGAAGGGAGCTGTTTTCAGTTTTGCTCATAAGGGGAAGACAAGGAATACATAGGAGTTATTGGGAGTACTTCTATTATTTCTATTAATCCTCTGCAATTGGTAGATCATTTAAACTCCTTATCCTTGTCAAAGCACACATACTCTCATACATGTACAGTTTATACTAGATGGTACCAACTACACTAGGACTTGAGGAACTGTGAAATTTAATTTTTGAGGCAATACAGTTTTTGAGAATATGTTCCTATGTTCCATGAATAGGAAGAATTTATTCCTACTCTAGCTATTAAAATCTGACTAAAAAGCTCACTGAATTATAACCTCTTAAACAGATGATAGCCAAGAAGAATTAACAGAATAAGAATAGTTTTTCAAACCTACTATCCCTTGAATAACTTGAGACTACAGTTATGTTAACAGACAAGAAACAAGGCAATAGTAGCATTATTTTTACCACAAAGCCCATACACTGAAAGATATTTACATCATTTGAATGAAAATCTAGAATGCATCTTACCCTGAACACCCATACAGCCATTAAATAAAACAAAATATAATTCTGGTGTTTATTGTCACCTTTAAACAACAATAAGAGAATGCAATGGCAATTTACAATTAAAGAAATATCTTGTTATTATATTAAAAAGCTGTACTTCAAAACTCTCAGAATATTTTTTTTCTACAACATGGAACCAGACAGTTCTGAACTATATGCTACCTGAAAAAGTCTATAGAGTTTCTCACTTAGTGCAAATATGATTGATAGTTAAGTCTTTGACCCACAGATCATAACATTTTAATGGGGGGGGGGGTAGTAATTTCAATGACCTTTCGTTTCTCTATTTTAACCATACTATTACCTCAGACACATAGTCAAAATAACAATTGTTAGAAAAGCCATTGTATCAAGGGAAGCCTTAATTATTCTTCAGCATTAAATGATATCAGAGAATTCATATCATTTGAAATACTACAATCTAATTAAATTTAGTCTAGGCCAGTGCTTCTCAACTTCAACAAGCTGGTTAGTGAATTCTGGGAGTTGAAGTCCAGAAAGCAAGTTCCTACGGTTGAGAAACATTCTGTTGGAAGCAGGACCAGGTATACAAAGAAATTTGTGGTTGAATGATGGTTCCAGACCAGCAAAATCTCTCCAGGAGTTGAAATAATCCATGTGACTCCAGACAGCTGCTTCTTTTTGAGTAGATCACAGGGAATGATTATTTCATGATCAGCTTGCGAGTTGAGTGGCTGAGAGTTGAGGGATACTGAACTATCAAGCTCATACTTGTAACATAGCCTTTTAAAGACATAAAGCCTGTCTGACCCTCATTTCATTAAAGAAATATGCTTTAAATGTGATTTGATAATTGAAGGTTTGACATCAGAGGAAGCTAGAAGATAATACATTCATTTTGTTAACAAAGAAATAAATAATGGTGCAACAAGCTTTAATGCATGTTTTTGAATATTGGTCTTCAAAGTTTTTGATATGAGGGAACATGGGACAATGAAGTTAGACAAGAAGAATAAGCTACAACAGATAAGTATGGAATTAATTAGAATGTGGACTTAACTGTGTCAAGCAGAAAAATACATATACTGAATATGCAAATGAAACTGGATATTTCACTGCCAAAGGATCTACATTTAAATCAGAAAAATAACTTTTTTTACTGGACTTACAAAAGATCTGTTAAAGTCTTGAAGGACATTGTGAGAAATAATTTTTAAAAGGACAAACTTTACTTGCTGGATATACAAAAGAAAAAGTTTTAAATATTCTTGGGTTAAAAAAGATATATAGAAAACAAGCTCTGGGACTATATTTAAAAGGGTTAAAACTTAAGGTTGTTAAAAATTCAGTGTTGGGTTATTCAATCAAGGATAAAATAGAAAAATAGTTACATCAGGTTTCCTTTCCTTTTGCTGACAAAGAACAAATGACAAAGCTTTTGGATTTTGTTTTTTAGTTAAGAAATGAGTTATGAGTGTAGAGAGTAGATGTTGTGTTGAGAGATGGTACTAAGCTATTGAAATTGTTTTTACTTGTCAAGATGAAGTGAAATATTACTTCCGTTTTTCCTTTCTTTTTCATATTTTCTGCATTTATATATTTTTTGTAGTTTGTATTAGTTTTTATTCTTCCTACTTGTAATTCTTAATAAGTTCATTTGGAAAAAAAGAGAAATACTGATAATTTCAACTACCTGATATGAGCATTATAGATCCTAGCTAAGTTTGGATTAATTGTTCCAGTTCCCATACCAAGTTAAATACGATCCTAAAATTCAGACCATGGCTTTCTCTGATCTTAGTCAAATGAGAAATCCAATCCCTGATTAGTTGGGAAAATGTAAGAAATTGAGGGATGCTAATGATTAATTCCTTTCACATGTTTTGTCAAGATACTACTTTTTAGACTAGTTTATTTCAAAATACCAAAACAGGATTGAAAATAAAGCTGAATAAAACCATTAGTATTTCTCAATAGCCAAAATGCAAGATGTATTTGAAGGTTTATTCCTCCTTAATTTCTATTAGGTTTACCAGGAAAAACAGATATTCTAAGAGTAATATCAATACATATTTCTTGTAGATTTTAAATACTCATACAAGTAATCTGCATCAATTTTATTGTCATCTATCATCCATTGATTGAGCTATAATCAATAGATTTACCTGTCTGTCTATCTATCACTATATCATCTCTATCATCTATGATAGAAGATTAAATCTGACGGGAGATATCTGACAATCAGGTAAGATTTATACATGAGTTTTGAATCACAGACTATTAAAGTGTTACTCATATTAGCTCCCTTGGACTGGATAGTTTCAGAAGGCACTTAATCAAAATGAATATTTGCCTACAAAGACAATAGGAGATAAACCAAGATAGAAGTACGGTAGCATTCTAGGGGGAAAAGGTCAATTTCTGAGGAACGCGCCTTCAATAATATCTTCCCATGCTACATATTTTTCCATTTTTCTAAATGCCAGGTGGAGTCACTTTCCTCCTACTATATGCAACTATGACACATTTAGAACTTCCGGAATTCCTGAGTCAGCCACGTGTAACTGTAATGAATAGGAGTTTGAAATGTCTTATTATACATCTAGGTGTATCATTTGTCTTCTATCTTCTAAAGTCCCCTCATTCTTCCCCAGTGAAGAAATCTTGCTAGATTAAATTTTTATCTGATTTACCAATGACTTTTTTCTTTTTAAACAAGACTGGCTATTTCTTTCCACACTGAGGCAACTCAGAAACAATTGGAAAGTAATCCTCACCAATCAAACTTAATGGCCAAAATGATTCTTAGAGGTCCTAATTAATTCCCTCTTCTCCAGAACTCCTTTCAGTTGAATGCAGGCGCCCCAACAGGGATAATTCTAATAATTTCAAAAAAATCATTGACTCATGGCTTAGGGAGTGATAGCTGCACTCCACAAATGCATCTTTGTTTTCACTTCTTCTCTCCTATCAAGTAAAATATGAAGATACAGATCACCTGGTTAAAAAGACTAGAACAGATGTAAGTTTACAGCAGGGGGTATTCAAAGTGGTGGCCTGTGGGTCGGATGCGTCACTTTCAGGCCCACACCCACCCCAGCTCCGCAAAGGAAAAAACATCGCAATGCATCACATATAGATATGGAGAGAAAGACAAAGGGCACAGTGAAAGGACTGAAACAAAGATAGCAGCTAGTAAAAATTGCTACCTTGGTTAGGAGGTTTTGATTCACACTGATATATCCATTCCACTGCACAGTCTTGAACTGAACTTGTTGCCAGCTACTTTTAATTCTTTACACTATGAGTTCAAATTCAAAAACCTCAAGGGCTGTTTTGTCTTCTGTCATCTGATCAAGGGAAGAAGCTGGGCTGCATGGGAAAATATAGGTAAAAGTATATTCTACGCAGGACCCCAAGAAGTCATGCAGAAGGATGAGCAAACTCCCTCAATTCATATTTTAAATGGGTATGGAAGGGTAGAACCTAATTCCTTTTTGTTTTCTTGATTACCACCATCGGCAAACAACACATTTACCTGGTTTTACTAAGGATAATTTTATAGTGACACAGAAGCTTTGGAAAAGAGATTAAAAGTGTTCAAGAGATCTTCCAGCACGCAATATTTTAGGCTGCTTGAATACCTAGGTTTCTTCACAATGTTGCATGGTTTGGGCATATCTCAAGACACAAAGATTTCAGAAGTGCCACTTTCTTGTTGATTCTAAACTTGTCATGCTTTCCTCCCCCCTTAAAACATTAACAGTATTTGCATTACGTTCTGTTGAAAAGAGGATTGTGCTACATTTATCTAATGAGATCTGAATCCTTTCTGCTTATTAATCCTTTCCCGCCACCACAAATCAAAAACAATAGAGCCCCTGATTCTTCAGACAATCAGCCTGTCACCATGTGCTCCGAAATATGACCCCATGTCCCTTTTGGCACTACACTCAGCTATTTTATTCTGGTACAGAATCACAAATATATACAAATGATCTAGCAACTGTGACAAAACAGACCTGTCTGTTCACTAGGTACTCTTTCATATATAGAAGTAGTAATTTCCATGCATTTTAGGAAGTTCAATAGCATACTCTACTAATTTGCACCCATCACAACCAATATATCATCTGTGTATTTTTGCACCTGTCTATATTCAGTATAGGAATTGTTTAGTGAAAGATCACCATATCAAGCTGATATGCACATACCCCTTCCATTACCTAACAGCTGTTGTACCTCTACTTCAATTTCATGTCAATGAGTAGCCTAACCGGGTCTTGCGGTAACTCATGCGCATGCGGAAGAAGGTGTACATGCCCAACAGGCAGACAGAAGAAAGCAAATACAAGAGAACACACAAGCTGACATCCAATCGGGAGAAACCCATTCCCAGGATATAGATCCACTGGTTTTTCCTCAAAGAATTCTCCTTTTCCACTTGGACGTCAGAGAACTGTCTGTCTCCCAAGTTCTTATGCCTCAGGGACCCTCTAATATAATCAAGTGAGCGGCGGGCCTCATTCTCCATCAGGAACAGCCGAGTGTCCCTCTTAGTCCGCCTCTCTCTGATGTTAACCTGTCTTGCCAGCTTCAAGGCTTTGCTCTTAAAATGCTGCTCACTAAATGTATCAAGATCAACAATATCCTCCACTATTTCTTTTGTCTTTGTGCTCATCTTGACAATGCTTGGTTTATGCAACTCTGGAGAACCAGGTTTTTCCAAATCCAACTTCTTCTTTTCTACTTTCCCAGTCTCTAGCTGCTCTGCCTTCTCTTCGTCTGGTTCCTTTTGATGATCTTGGTCATTCTCTTCTTCTTCCCCTTCTAGGTTCCACTCAGCTTCATAATTTTGCTGAGCAACATTTCGACCATTTCTTGTTTGATGCTCCAGGGGATAATCCATGTCAATATTTTTTTCAGAAAAGTGCCATTTGAGAAACATCAAGACTCGATTCTCATCCCACTCATCCCCATCCTGCAAAGAACTGTCAGTTGTGTTGTAATGGCATGAAGGACAGAAGCTTTGGGGAGGCCATTGGATCTTGGGAAATTTGGGGTCATCAGTTTCTGTACCTGAACAAAAAAAAATGGAAAAAAAATCTTATTATCATGCTATTCAAATAATATTCTCACGCACATCAAGATTCACAAGCTACTCAGCCTATAAGCAGCGGCTCGTTTGACATGCCTAATTAATTACTGCCTCCAGTACCTTATTGTTAAAAAGCTGTTAAAATGCTTCTTTATGATGGACATTTATGAAGCCAGAAAACTTAACTCTTTATTCACTGTAGATTATACTAAAGCTTTGCTAGTATTAATTAGGTATATTGATTATTATATTGCAATAGCTAATTTCCTACAATGATGTCGGTGTATATAGTGTACAATTTTATTTATCTGTACTGCACTTAATTATAAACATACCTTAAATAAATGTATTACTGTATGCTGATTTGCTTTAAAAACTGATTTAATGCTTATTCATTTACAAAAACTGAAAGATAACCCAAAAATTTCTCTAAATATTTATAGAAATAGTTATGAAATACTTAGCTAATGCTTTCAACAATTTTTACTGTGTTTTCAGTAACTGTGACATAAAATATTAAGAGAAATATGCATCAAAATATTAACACTGCTTTTCCATGAAAGCATGTTCAAAATGGTTGACAATGAAACAGGTTTGAAGAGAAAATAAAAATATTTGCTTCATTAGTTTGAAAGCCATGCAAACTTTTGAACTCCCTGGTTCTTAGCCAAGAAAAAATTACTACTGCAAAATTGCTTCAATAATCCATCTCCAGATAAAGATGTAAAATCTTGGATTAAAAAAAAGGACAACAATAACTTTATTTATCCACTTGTTATTACAAGTCTTCCAATATTTTTGCTGCTCCAATTCAATGAGTTGACTGAAGGTGCCCAGTCCTGTATGACTTTATGGGCTTCATTGCTGAACTAAAAATGTGAACTGGAATACTGTGTCTATGATATAACTACACATATATAGATAAGTCTGTTTCCACAACAAAAGCAAGCAAGCAACTTCCAAAATTTAAATTATAGGCTACACTTAAAGATGGAGGAATGGCTGCAGCAGATCATCATCATTGCTATCACTTAGAAATAATACTATTTTTTCACTTACAAAAGTAAAACTGCATGCTTCTATCTTACAAATGAATCTGCTTTCCTTGGTGCCAGTTTTTTTTAAAGCACCATGTAGTTTACCTAA
Organism: Myanophis thanlyinensis; assembly: GCA_017656035.1. NCBI lineage: Eukaryota > Metazoa > Chordata > Lepidosauria > Squamata > Homalopsidae > Myanophis > Myanophis thanlyinensis. Next base: position 11,074 of record JAEANM010009222.1, read on the forward strand.
CATCTGACTTGCCTTTGCCAAAAGTGAACCATTACAGTAAGAATTTTAAGCAGTTAAACCCCAGCACTTGAGTCAAGATAAGCAGAGGCCACATTTGGTAGAATACAACAAATCATTATACTGTTTTATTTTATTTTAGTGACACATACTGTTTTCCTTTGTATTTTCGTTTAAATGTTTTACACACCATTCAAAGTTGCTTTGTAGGAGTTGGATGTTATATAAGTGTTTTGAATAAGCAAAGGTAAATAAATAAATACATACATTTTTACATCCCTCAATTTTTTCAGAATATGGCATGCCAAGGACACCCAGTTTTTATCATTTCTTTCTAAGTATAGGATATTTGAAATACACCCAATTATATCAAGTCAACCTTCCATCTCTAACTATAGAGGAAAAGAAACATGACCTTTATAGACATATGCAAGAACTGCTATTTAGGCTACAAGGGCTGAAATAGTTTTTAAGTCCGGAGCAATTGATAGACTATAAGAAGAAGAAGGCACAGCAGGATCAGATCAGGTAAATGCAGATAAGCATTCTATATGGAGAATCTGCTGAGAACAACAAAGAAAGATTCATATTGTGGAAACATCTTGTGGATATTTGAAATGATAATATAATTTTAATAAATGCTTGCAATTAAGAATCTGCTGTCTACATTCATTGGGCGATTTCCCTATTGTTAGTAGATATGCCATCGACATTCCCTTGGACTGTTGACAGTCCAAAGCATTTTAAGAGACTGACTTTAACAGGCCATCTATTAAAGGCTGTGGTAAAATTCTGAAGAGGATATAGCCTGCTTAGTGGCTGTTATTTACCCTGGGCTTGAAGGAATAAATGGATGGGTGGTGTCTGTGTAAAGGGAATAAGAAAATATGCCTTAGAAGATCAGAGATTATGTCCCCAGGGATAGATAGAGAGGGTGGGAAAACCCAAGAGGAACAAAGAATAAACATCTCCTTTGATTCCCTGGCTTGGTCAATGAGTCCCTCTACTTTCTCCTCTCACAAATCATCTGTCAAGGGGAGTCACCTACTCCTCCCCCTGTCAGGGAAAACAGGACAGTAGAACAAGGGGCTGCATCTGTCTGTGAGAAGCACAGCATTTGGGCAGCAGTCCTGGAAGAAGGTCCTCTCAAGGCACGTGTCAGCCTTTAGAAGCCCCCAGTAGAAAAGATGGAAGAAGATTTAGTAGGCAAGTCTCTGGTTCAAAACCACCAGCTGCTGACTCCTTTCTGACAACAAGAATTGGTGTTTGCTGTCTGACCCTCTCTGCCCCCTTCCGATCCACCTATTCTTCACTGATTTTTGTTTTGTTTTGTTACGGCAGGCAGGGGTTAACTCGCAATGCTCTTGCCTAACAAACACTTTGCTGCAATTCCTCCTTTTGTAGGGAAGAAGAGGGTGGTTTTCTTCAGCATGGTGGGTGGTGAGGTGCCTTTCAGGTTTCTTTTCAAGTTGCAGTGTCCTCAGGGCTGCTGAACCAGGGAGTTAGAGGACTTTGCAAGCCAGAAATAGAGCCTGTTGGGCCTAGTGGAGTACTAAGCAAAGTTTTTCTGAGAAAGAAAAGTTATTCATTTTGTTTTAGACTCAGTAAACAGATGCAGCAGTCAGTCAAGAAAAAATTCTCTCTGTATATGTTTCAAAAATGTTTCCTTTTTTAAAACATTTTTTATTTAAGTTATAGAGTATTATACAAAATACAAAAGTAAATAGAAGAGAAATGGGGATGGGAAAGGGAGACGAGAAGTGAGGAAAAATAGGGAAAAGGAAAAGAAAAGAAGCATTGACTTCCGACTCTCTCTGTTACAGTAAAATAAGGCATTAACATCAAATCACAGCTTTTTGCTTTTCCATAATAATATGAACAAGCCATTTCTACAAAGATCTATCAGTCTAATTGGTAAAACCCAAAGTCAGAGTTTTATTCTTTTCCACATTAAGCACAAAGTTCAGAAGCAGTTTCCATGTTTCAAAATTTTTTCCATTTATAATAGGAACTATCTAAATAAAAAAAATCTCTCTTAATCAGGGAGTACAAACTTACAAACTAACAAAGGCTCTGGTATCAACAACTCTAATCATTTTTACTTTGCACCGTCACAATACAGAATCAAACTGCCTATTTTTTTAATTCAAATCCCAGCATTACAGCAATAAATCCAGTAGAGGAGAGGTGGTTATTAAAAGGGCCAGTGCATCTTGGCTATTACAGATAGTCATCGACTTACAACTATTCATTTAGGGACCATTCAAAGTTAGAAGGGCACTGGAAAAAGTGACTTGTGACCATTTTCCACACTTACAACTGTGGAAACATCCATATAGTCACATGATCAAAATTTGGATGCTTCGCAATTGTCATATATTTATGGCAGTTGCAATGTCCTGGAGCCATGTGATCACCTTTTGTGACCCTCTTACAAAGTCAGTGGGGAATCCAGATTGACTTAACAGCCATGTTACTAACTAAACAACTGCAGTGATTCACTTAACAACTGTGGCAAAAAAGGTCGTAAAATGGGGCAAAAGTAACCTTAACTGTCTTGCTTAGCAGTGGAAATTTGGGGCTCAGTTGTGGTCGTAAGTCAAGACTACTTATATTCAATTTCCCCAACACATATTCAAAATCAATTGTCTTCAAGGAGAGCAACAGAATAATACTTAAAATGAAAGTTTTCATCGGTTTGCCATTTTTGCCGTGTAAACTGAAATCAAATTTCCCAGATAAAAAAGGAAGGTATTGCTGGGGGCAGAGATACATTTCTGTTTTGACATAAGCAATCAATTGGTGTAAAAAGAAGATAAGGGAGATAGCTAATCAAGATAACTAATTAACTAACCAAGGAGAGAAACAACCTAGAATTAAGGAGAAATTTCCTAATGATCAATCAACCAATGGAATGGCTTGCCTACGGAAGTTGTGCGGGCTCCATCACTGGAGGTTTTCAAAAGGAGACTGGACAGCCATTTGTCTGAAATGGTGTAGGACCATGATGGCGAACCTATGGCACGGGTGCCACAGGTGGCACACAGAGCCATCTTGCTGGGCACATAAGCTGTCGGCCAACTTACCTCCAGCTGAGCATGCACATGTGATTGCACATACATGGATGCACGATTGCAGAGACTCTGCTGGTCTTCGGGCCTCTGCTGTGCATGCATATGATTGCAGCAGGAAATCCAGCTGGAGCTCTCCTGCACATGCACACGCGATTGCTCGTGTGCGGGAATGCCTGCGCACAGTGTGCGTGCACTGCACGTGCAAAATCTGCATGAATGTGCAGATGGTGCAGTTGTACATGCAGCACATGTGGAGGAGCCACACGCAAATACGGATGGCACGTGCAAAGCGCTTACTTTTTGGCATTTGGTAAGTAAAAGGTTCATCACCACTGGTCTAGGGTCTCTTGTTCAAGCAGAAAGTTGGGATGGAAGATCTCCAAGGTCCTTTCCAACTCTGTTATTCTATGTTCTATGAGATGGAACTCAGTCAGAATATACATGTCAGCATTGGAAGCCGTATTATCCTCAGAAGCTTCTATGCTGCCATTATTGGAGCCTGGGAAATTGGGAGGAGTAATCTCTTAGAGGAGAATTGGTAGTCTAAATAAAATTCTTTGAGGGTGTCAAGGCTAGGTCAACTGACACCTGCAAGGGGGTTGACCGAAGAAGTAGTTTCTGTTTCAACCTTGCTGGATTGGGTGACGTGATGTTATGATGGGTGAAGGGGATGGATTGTGGAATTTACTAGGATGATGGGAAAATCTGAACGTTCTGATTCAGGTTTTCCCAGATGTGCCAGTATGACTTCTTCAATAAATTCTTACTTAGATGGACTGTGTCTCTGAATGCTGAATGGAAATGAAGAGTTTAGCTGGAACGCTGATAATACAGGCAGTCCCCGCTTACCAAACACTTATTAAGCAGACATTTCACCATATGATGGTGTTGAAAACAGAGACTTATAACTGATCCTTGCAACTATTTGTAGAATCCCCAGTCACATAATTGCAATTTGGGCACTTAGAAGCCAGCGCACATTTACGAAGGACGTAGCATCCCTCAGTCATGCAATTGCCATTTGCAACCTTCACAGTCAGCTTCCTATATCCAATGGAGAAGCTGGCAGGAAATTGCAAATCATGGTCTTTTGATGTCATATTAAATGATTCATGGTGATTCGCTTAACAACCACACTGCTTAGCAATGGAGTTGCTGTCCTTATTGTAGACAGTGAGGATTATCTATAGGATTTTTTAAAATTCCTACACTGAATACTTTTTCCAAAGGTGGTCTTTTAGATATTATGGACTAGGAGTTAATGTGACTAGGAATTAATGAGTCAGCCAGTGTGGTGTAGATGTTGGACTAAGCCCATGGAGACTAGATTAAAGTCCACCCTCAATCATGGAAGCTCACTGGGAGAGCTTGTTTTCTTTCTGCACAGCTTTCCTCCAAGGGCCGTTCTTCTGAGGCAAATCCAACAACCAAGTAAGTTTCTGAAAGGCTATATATTGCATGGGAAACAGGATATCTGCTGATTAAAATGGTCAAAAAGTAGACTGCCAGGAGCAGAATCCTCACCTGCCAAGCGAGCATTGACCCTGTTATGCCTTGACCAAAGCCACAGGACAGCCTCATTCCTGTTCTTCACTTCATGCATAGACTCAGCTGCCATCAATTCAAAGTGCTCTGCACACATCCTGCAACCAAAGAAATTGCGGATGTATCCTCTCATTGTAGGAAGAACTTCAGGTATGCCCGAGGAAGCTGAAAATAAAACCACAACTGTTAACACCAAAGTAAAAATAAATAAATAAATAACTGAAAAAAGTAACCTGCAACAACCACCATCTCCCTAAAGTAAACTCAAATCATGTTTCTTCTCCAAAACAGACCAATAGATGAAAGGGGAAGAATGCATTTGCTCCTGATATTTTTAAGAAGAGCCAACCTTATCTGTAAAGGTATCAAAATGAGAATCTTGTAGAAGGAAAAGAGGTGCAACTAAGAGTTATTTACCTATAATTTATTTATTAAAAACAATTTATTAGCACTTGCTAATCAAAAATCAACTTATTTCTCTTTAGCTTTGTCTAAAAACGAAATATTTTATTGTCAGAGCAAATGACCACTATCTGAATCTAAATGGAGAAATATCCAGCATGTTCATACTGTATATCCTTACTACCATTTCTTTTCTTTTTTTTGTGTAAAAATTTTATTAAGTTTTCAACAACAAACAAACTACACAAACAAACATCAAACAATATATCTTTTTTTTGAGAGCAGCAAGATCCCGGATTATCACTTCTCCATACAGAAATAAACTTAACCACATATTCATCTATTGTGTTCTATTCCATATCTCATTACTATAACAATATTATCTCAACATTTTATCCTCTTCCCT